>JARHVA010001875.1:2145000-2157500 GCA_037957365.1 Torreya grandis
GGAATCTTATTGGTATGCTGACTCACAAAGTAATGAATAAAAACAAAACATACAAGACACATAAGTTAGGGTTACCCTAACGAATAGGTGTCATTAATAAATACAAGAATACTCACTAATGCTCAACATTGTTTTGAATGTTAGGTAAAGGTCTAAATACATTTCCCTAGACATTTTAAAATAGATAGAAAGATAAAGGGATGATATGATAACCCACAAAACATGCCAATTACATTTAATATGGACTAATAATCAAGTACATTAACACCCTAAATTCTTAAAAATTCACCACTAAGAAATACATAGGATAATTTTTTAGTTGTCTACAATAGGATATGTAGTAGAGACAAAAGAGTTGAACATATATTTTGTAAATATCCATCTACTAAGAATTTTTGGGTATGGCTTCTAGCTGAATTTATTCATCTATTCATTGCTTTATCTTGGAGAGCTACTTTCTTTAGGGACACTTAGATAGTCAACAATATTTCCAAGACTTTATGGCATTTAATCTAATAGATTGTTTTGGATTCATGTTAAAATTAAAGTTTAAGGCTACCTTTCATAATGACTCTTCCCAAATGAAATTAAGAGAGTTCAATGGTTTTAAGCACGAGTTATCTATCCTAGAGTCATCTTTAAGTTAAACTTGTATTAAGCTTCTTGGTGTTAGCCGATGTGACTTTGTAGTGTGATATTCCACTCAATTTTTATTAATAGCTTTGTAACATAGTGTTATATTGTCAAATGGTAAAACATTTTCA
This sequence comes from Torreya grandis, assembly GCA_037957365.1. Taxonomy (NCBI): domain Eukaryota; kingdom Viridiplantae; phylum Streptophyta; class Pinopsida; order Cupressales; family Taxaceae; genus Torreya; species Torreya grandis. The sequence continues at coordinate 2,145,765 of JARHVA010001875.1, forward strand.
ATCAAAAAAGGTGATAGTTTATGTAAATAGGTTTGATTCCTCTCTTGACGTATAGGTGAAAATGTTAACTTTTCTTGACTTCTTAGGGAGACTGTAGATGGATTTATCATTTTTAGTTGAATAGTTACCATTCCAAAGGTGGAAAGTATTTTTACAATATTCCTTGCATTATTTTATATTCATCATGTCTTTAACCACATTCTAGATATAAATTAAATCTCATACCAAACATAAATAATAATAAATTTTTTTATGAAACCATTTCTAATCTTTATGTGAGCTAGAATATGACCAAATGAATTGATTATTTAAGGTTGTTTTTGGTTATGACATGGTTCACAGGTCTTTTTTTTATCATTTTTCATTAACAGTCAGTCTACATAGTCAATAATAAATCAGATCAAAGCAAGGTTTGTATATATGTTTGTCAATTTACTATTTATAACCTATTTCCAATTTTATAAATTATTGTATTTCACATTCAAATTCTATAGATAACATATTCTAAATTATATTTCAATAGTTTATTGTTTATATAATGTAATTATTAAATAAAAAATAATCAAATTAAACATATTGTTCTTGTTTTCTAGACACCTTCGACCATACTCAAATGCCTCCATATTTCCATAGCCATCCACCCCTGGCTGACTCATAGATGATCAAAATAAAAATAAAATTTCAAATTCAAATCATATTTTTGGTTCAACCCATATGTTTCTCATGTCAATATTAACACATTATAGGTCTAGGCATATTCTCAATCTAGCAATTACCAAGAGAAGATCTATTATCGCTTGCACATTAAGAAGGACTACCTTAAAATTTCCAAATCAAAAATTGGTTACAAGTTGTAGGCATTATCCATGTCTAAATAACCTAACCAAAGACATGTTTTTTATTTCCAACTGTTGAAATATATATCACAAGTTGCACGCATACTAGTGGATCAAGATTACACACATACACGTAAGGGGGGAAACTATGTGTGATTTGATTTCTTTAAGATTATTGGATATGTAGGTAGTGTTCAACCATTCATTAAGGATTGGTTGAGATCATTTAAACCCACCACTCTTTCATATTTATTATAGGTTAACCTAGTATCAAAAGTGTATCAAGGGTTTCAAAGTGAAGGAGAGAATATTTACACTTCAAAAACACATCAAACAACTAATATCACATAAAGTGATGGTTTATAATCAAGTACAATGACCTTTTCTAAAAAAATGATGTACACTATTTGGGGATGAATAAAACAAAATCAGTCATCTTCATCTAAAGTAGGCATCCAAAGGTTGAAAAAATCATCGAGGTGGAACCAAATATCTAATTTTATGATCTAAATGACTCTTGGTGAATTTCTAGTCCTTCGAGTCACTTGGATTCATTCTTAAACCTACATGAACCCAAGACTAAGATAAGTATATAATATCTTTTGGATATTCTACTTATAATCAATTTTATAATCTTAAAAGTACCATGTTTTAGAATTTAGGTTCATATTTTATTGCAATATCTTATAAACAATCTAAATTACCAAAAGGTTTTATCTTATTAGATAACTAAATAAAAAATAAGTTAAAAGCATTATCATGTAAGGTTCATAATTTGTTTTGAGTGGGTGAGGATTAATGAATGTAATTCACTATTATAGGCTTCTCATCCTCTATCCTATTTTACCATTCAAAAATGTCTAGAGGATGTAAAGCCTTAAAAGTCACTGTTGTATCATGATTATTACCAATGTGAAATAATATCTCACTGGGAATCAGGAAAATTATATGACCATTTAAAACATAACATTATTTATATATTGAGGGTTGATTTTTATCTGCATCTTCAATAAATAAAAATATGCATTTTCAAGAAATGAAATTTCTCACAACATTTATGATTACATGTTATGTTTTGACGCTTTATTTATATTATTATGACCTTATATGTGTAATATCTAATCTTATCTCTCTCTCTCATATATAAATACTATCTTTAAAGAAATAAAATTTTGATTAAATGAATAAATGCTAAGTCAAAAATTTGGTTAATAAAAAAAGTTTACTTTTTTTTTTTTCAATTTTAACAAAAAAATTACATTTTACAATCAAGTATTGTAACACTAAAAAAAATACTTCACATTTTTCTAGAAAAATGAAAAATCCCAATGACTAACTTTTGCACCATATGGAAAATTGTTAGTTAAAAGATACTCACATAACAAAAATATAATTGATAGGTCTCTTGACATAACAAGAACCATGTAGCATCTAGTCCTTATATCTATATTGAATTTTTTTAAGGGTGAGTTTACATTTAAATTTGTAATCTTAACTTAATGCAACAAATTGGCATAAAATAAATATGAAGTACAATATCTTTGTACATAAGTATTAGCCATCAAATATTTTCTAATAAATTGCAAAGAATTGATGTAATTAAATTTAATTTGTAGACATGGTAGTCTGTTGACATGCATATTGGAAGTAGAGTTTAATTTTGATATTCGACCCTAATTATCATGGAAAATTGTGATGAAAGTTATCTATTAAACATTACTCATCAAATGTTAGATTAATTGATAATATAGTAAATAAATATTAAAGATAATTTATATATTTATTGTTGGGTTCTTTTCATTAGTTTAGCATTAATTTCCTTGGTCACATGTGCAAAGAGGAGAAGAGATATAACTAGCTAGTGTGTTGGATTTATCACATGAGAATTAGTCTCGTACATTCACCTGAAGTGCATGGCTTAAGACCAGTTCCCATTAATTTTATTTCATGATGGTATACATATATGTATTTCAATACTAAGGTGATTAAACAAGAATTTAGTTCTTATTATGACTATCATAGGTAAGATAACTCATACCATGAAATCATTTCATATTCAAACTATTTATGACAAATATGAATAGTGCAAAGCAAGAAAAATAAAATTAATGCCAATAATTCCATAACAAGTTTACATGTATTTTTGGAATCACAAGTATTTCATTTATTTATGTCAATTGTCGCCATACATAGGTATTGATCCATATCAAAAACATAATACATTTGCCATTACACATCAATAACTAACAACATCAATAACCTTTTAAGTAAAACTAGGAGTATTTATACATGATTCTACCCTAAACATTTGGTTACAACATTAACATAAAAATGATGACTTGGAAACGACCATCAATCAACAATGAGTCATAACACAAGTTAAAACATTAACATAAAATTGATGACTTACCAATGACCACTAATCAACAATGATTCCTAGCATGTCATTACATTGAATTTTTGTAGATATGGGCATAATGTCCCCTATCTACTTGTTCTATATTAGATATATAATGTCATGTGCTTATCTTATCATAGGTTGGTGATAGATCCATGTATGACTTATTCTCCTTTGATGCTCACGTGAATAATTTCCATAACTACTTCCACCTTCCATGCCCTTTTCTAAGTCATACACTAATTCCTAAGTGTTTTACCATTAGTTACTTTATGTTTCCTACATACTTGTTCTTCACATCATACTTCTTTCATGCCAAGGTATTTTTTGACTTGGCTTGATTTCATGCCTAGGTTTAATCTCACACCCATCTCATAAAAAATTACTTAGAATATAGTGATAAAACATTAAGGGTCCAATATCATCCCACACTAAGCCAATAGTCTATCTCAGACTATGCACCCTCCTCGAGTCCTTAAAATATCAACAATTTAGGTCCTATTTGGTTAAACTAGTGCTTGACCTCCTCTAAATGATTTAATTTAGTCTATAAATTGGAGTTAATATCTTTTACTTCACCTTTGAGTCATTTTTTCTCCTCAGGTTGCTCTATAAAATCACCCAATTGAGTTTTCAAATGCCCAAGTGATGCAGTATCATCCTTGTGGACATTTTCAAGCAGTTTGACCTCTCTTAAAACCTATCCTTAGAGCACTAAAAAAATGGTGTTAATCTCTTGGTGATGAAAACTTATTTTAATTTTGAGTGCCTCTACATCTTGAAATGCTTTGGCATGTTGTGCTCTATCCTTTATTGTAAGTGCATTCTTGGCCAACTACTGAGATTGGTTTTCCTCAAGTTGAAGTCTAGCTTTAAAAACATTGGTGGGTCTCAATAATTTGATAAAAACCCCTTTTGCTATAGAAGCGATGGTATTGAATCGGGCCAAAAATAATCTTTCACACTTCCATGGATTTTACAAATTTCTCCATGGGCTAGGTTTTTTCATGCTAGGGTTCAACCCGGTCTTTGCATTTTGAAAATAAAAGGTTCACCAAAGTCTCCAAATTATTAATAGGTTCATCAATAAAAGGCACTCCATTTAAAAGTGTTAGATTTTATTGAAACATTTATTTACATAGTTTTATAGTCATTACCTAAGTTATTATTGCTTCTTCTAGCTGGTGCTTGAGCTCATCAAACTCTTGTCCAATCTTTATTCTTTCAGTAACTTTAGTTTGATACTAGGTGATCACCTATTGATGTTTTCACTGAAGTTGATCAACATCATAGCCTTGTAGTGCATAATTCTATGAGACTATAAGAGCCATGTTTATTATGGTTGTGCTTGCCTAGGATGATGAACATCATTGAGGGTCCACCCAAAATGTTTACTAAAACTCTACCCCCTCTGGCATTGAATCAAAGTTGGGTGATAAAAGCTCAATTTATTTTTACACATTAAATACATCCATATAAAATGAGAGATTGGATAGGATTTTATTTGAAGCATCCTCCACATAAATAGTTGTTCCTTAGGGACATTCTTTAAGACATATCCTCAAATAGAGAGGACATCATCCTTATTATCTTATTTTTATGTTGGTTCTTCATCATACACTTTGCCTTTTTTTGGGTTGTGCTCTAGGATCTCAACATCTAAATCACTTTATTATTGGGAACTTGAACTAGCCTCTTGGTCCTTGGTGCCTACTATTTTCCCTTTATCTACCCCTTCTTCACTAGTGGGAATTTTAATGTCCAAATGTGCATCATTAGGGGAAGACTCTTCTTGACACATTTGGGAGGATTCTGTCTCTAGTTATGGAGTGGATTCTTTTTTTTCATTAGGGGAAGGTCCCCACTCAAGTGGTGTTTTAGGAGTCACCAATATCCATTTAGATTCCCCAATTCTAGGTGTATAAATATCTTGTTCCAAAGGAATGGATGTTTATATGGTGGAATCAGGGCCTTCTTATTCCTAACATATAGGCACTCCTTGATCTCTTGGTGGTGATAGGGTAGTCCTTTATTTCTTTGGTTGATCCTGATGGGTGATCAAACTATCATCAAGACTTGACCTCTTTTCATTTTGATGTCTTCCATTTTTCAATGGGGGGGGGGTGGTGAAGGATTATCCATGATGTCTTCTTATTGGAATTCAACATATATTATAATAAGTGGAATTGGTCCCCAACTAGGATCTAATGTTATTAATATAAATGTTATCCAATTCCTATTTATCTCAATAGGATTTATTTATTAGATATAAATATAATTATTGAAGAGTGTGAGAATCCACATCAATATTATCAATGTTAATTTTCACTTGGTGTGTATCAAATACCCAATTCATAGAATTCATGAAATATCTAGCCATGAAAGAATAAGTTATATATAGGGTCCATCTAGATGTACATGAGTGAGTAATGTTGTTTCACCACAAATTGATCTTGATCCCCCATATATGTGGGTAGTCCCTTAGGGATGCACCATTCATTCCCAAAGGCTTCATTAATCCAATCAAACCATCCCTTTATTCTTAGTTTGTGGGAGGGGGTAATGGTGCTAGGGAAGGTGAATGGTTTGAACTATTCAACCAAGGACTTGTTCTCAAGTGGGTAGGCCCACTTTAATTCAACATTGATGTATTTAGGCAAACCTATCTCATCAAATACTAATAAAAAAATAATTCACTAAGAATTTTTTTGATTTGGTAGGTGATGAACCTTTTTTGCATCTCCAATGATTCACTTAACAAAGTACTAAGAATAATTGTACTTATGCCCATAGGCCATCTGGTTTGATACACAAAGGTGTTCTATGTCAACTTATTTCTATCTATTAACTCTTCTAAGCTTGGTCATGGCCAAGTATGTAGTTATCAAAAGGGAGGGATCATGGAGACTAGATATATACATGGCATGGTCTTGCTTCTTATACTCAAGCACCACTGTTTATTTCTCAATTTAATCTTGGTCATCCAAGTCCCAATTAAGGTCAATTCCTAATCATTGTAAAACTATGACCTTATTTATTCTTTGGGTAGTGATCCATACCATGCACCCTGTAAGGTAAAAGTAGTCCTTGTGGGTGTGAGGATCAAAAATCTTACCACCCCCATGGCCTTCCTAAAATAAGGTAAGTGGAAGAGATGGAACATTCTAACATCATTGAGAATATTAAAAAATATGAGATCATAAATGATCTCATTACTAGTGTTATGGTGCTAAAATCTATCATTGTGATATAATTCTATCTCATTCCCAGGTTGTCAGGGACTATAATCAAACACTTGACACCTTATATTCCTAGTTATTAGTATGTAACACTAATTTAGGGTATTACATTTATTAGATAAACCCAAGGGGTGGAAGAAGTGTTGTGTCCTTTTCCCCATTCATGCACTATTGTTGATTCTTTTCTAATATAGATTTGTGTTTCTTATTATGCCTCACTTCCTACTTGCACATTGGACTCACTAGAAGTTTCTTCATGGATCAGAATAAGTCATCCTCCTACATCCTAATATTCTTATTCTTCATGGAAAACTAATAAAAGGTTTTATTTTTTTAGCCTTTTTCTTTGGCTGCATCACCCTTTGAGGACTTTGAAGGTTGAGGCACAATCATCTAACTCTTTTGAAAGAATACATGATTATTGGTTTGATTGTCCTTAGCTCTCTAATTTATCATCATCTAATGGTGGATTCTGATACCTGTAACATGTAACTTACTCAACATTGTAATCTCCTCATAGATTCTACTATTATCCTTATCCACAATCATTACCTTTCTCTTTATCTTTGAATTTATCATTGGATATAGATAAATGCTCCTTCTAATGGCTTAAAATTTATTCACTTGGGATTTGTAAGTTTAAAAATTCTTAATAATAAAGTATTAAAATGAGGACCTAATAAATTTGTACAATCTTAAGGACTTGCCTTCATCCATCATTTCATTCATTAATATTCTATAACAATATTCTATAACATCCATTTGGAATGATTATCATTATGATTAATATTTAATCCATTTGATACACCTTTCCCATCCTTGTGATTTATTTGTAGTGCATGTCAGTTGTAAATGGATTAAATTATTTATTTTCCCAGGTAGGAACTAATTTTCCCTCCTAACCCATTCATAATGGATTTTACCTTACCACTCTTTTTACACATTTCCTATCACACACCACCTCTTACATGAATTATTTTCTACTTACATGCTTCCACTTATACGCCCATTATGTGGACGTATCCTTCATGCTTTCTCTTTCTATTTCACTTTTGATTATTATTTCACTTTTGATTACATGTGTGACAATCATGTGCATTTTTATTCTCCTATGTGCCTCTCCTATACATGACTCTTTCCCACTCTTAATTTATGTGCTCTATCTTCCTTTATCCATATTTTAAACATACCCCACACCAAAATATTATTGTGGTCCTCCATGGGCATGACCAAAATTAAAATACAAGATAACCAAATGCTTATTTAAAGCTAAAAAAAAGTAATATAACATTGATTTATTGAAGAATTAACAAAATGCTAAACTAGTCTAATGGCATATTGCTTATTGTAAATTCATAAAATCATTATATAGAATGACAGGGCCAAAACTGACTACCATTAAAATGACCTAGAAGAAATTGGCCATCTAATTGACTTAACATGTATGTGATGGTGGGATGGATGTTATGAATAATGAATTTACCATACCAATGGATTCAAATTTTTCCATTATGGTGTGAAAACTTGGAATCATGTACCAATACGTGCATACTAGGAAAGAAAGTCTTATTTTTGAGATGTATATCATGCCAAGATTTATGTTTTTTTCAAATCCTTAAATCTAATGTGCAATAAAATATGATTCATCTAATTGAAATAAAGCATCAATACATGTTTTGATATATTATTCATCATATAGCTAGCTAACACATGTAATATGTAAACAAAGAGCAAGTAACTCCACTGGTAGAATAAATTCATTTCCAAAGATAAGATGAAAAGGATTACTCTTTTTCAATCATTTGTATGTGGTATGATAGGACCATAAGGCTAAAAACACTTGATAATTCTAGTTAGTGTGACTGATATTGTAAATCATTATCAATGTGTGGCCTAGGATCTTGTTAAAAAATTTAGCAGTGTTGTTAGTTTGAGGATGGTATGGAGTTGTCTTATGGTTCACAATCATGAACTTGACGAAGAGGATGCATATCATTTCATTGATGAATTTATTTTCATGATCACTTGTTAAAATTAAATGGCATTGATATTTGGTAATAATATTTTCTTAAAGGAACTTGGTGTTAGTTGCAGTAGATAATCACGTGTGGGCATTGTCTCAACCCAACATGTGAGGTAGTTGGTGGAAGTAATAATGTAACATGTGCTATTTCATCTTTTATTAAGGGTAATGGGCCCAAAAAAATAAATATCCCATTTTAAAAAAAAGGTTCATGAACTAGGATTGGATGAAGAGGCACACCATCCCTATGATTTGACTTTCCTACTTGTTGAAAAAATATCACATTGGAGTGGATAAGTTTTGACACCTTTAAACATGGTTGGTCACCATAACATAGATAGGAGTACCTTTAATATCATTTCTTTACCAACATAATACCCTAGGAACACTCTCATGGACCTCTCAAAGAACCTCCACACTTTCATGATGCATGACATATTTATGAAACACCTCATCCCTTCCTAGTTTGTATAGCTCACCACTAATAAGCTAGAAAACTATAGTATACACAACTAGTTACTCTTTCTCTTGGGTACTAAGATGGACTGACATGAAACATGTCCCTAAAAAAGTATCTATTTCCTCCAATTCTTCACGCACACTTGTAACTTAAAAAAGTTGAACATCAAGTAAATCATCCTCTATAGTGCATGATGTTTCTCCAAAATCAACATGTAAGAGGTGCTTGGGACCAAAATTCAATTTTTTTAGGTTTTATGTCTATAGAGAATTAGAATTATTAAAAGAGAACATTAGATTTATAGATTTGTCCATGCAATACTTGTTTATTCACAAGGTACTTGATTGCCTCATAATCCATAAAAATGATGAAATTAGTGGCTAAAAAATACTAGAAAAGATTTTGAAGTGTATATATCATGGATAAATCTTCATATTTTGTGGTAGAGTAATTCCTATATGCTAGTGTTAGATTGTGTCTAGAAAAATATATAGGATGATACAAATTCCCTTCACTAGGTTATACAAGGATAACACACATTACCATGCCATAAACATCGATGTGTACATGAAATGGTGTGGTCCAGTCTAAAAATTAGAAGATGGGCATAGTTACCACTTTTTCCTTCAAGGTCTTGAATACTTGTTGATGATTTTCAATCCATACAAAAAGGCCATTCTATTTAACCAATATAATGGAGCATCTATGTTAGAATAACTATGAATGAACTTATGATATTAACCTATGTGGCCAAAGAAGTGTGGACCTAGTGTTGAGTGGTTGGTGATGAAAGTTAAACAATAATTGATATCTTGGCTAGATCTATGAGAAACCCATCTCAATAAATGATTTTCCCTAACAATATCCTAAAAGGTGTGGTAAAGATACACTTTGTAGGTTTACATAAATTTGAAGTTATCAATAGTGCTCAAGGATGAGGCCCCAATTGGAATAGTGGTCATGTACCAAACCATATATGGTCTAATCATTTAGCTAGACTTAAATAAATTTGTGGATGAAATATTTAAAGGCCTCTACTACAATATAATAAAATATTGTTGGTGCATTCTTTAAACTAAATAGCATAATATTATATGCAAAGCATTCAATAGTAAAAGTGGTTTTTTCCTTATATTCCTTAGTAATTTATACCTGATGATAGCCTAAAAATCCATCAATGAAGGTATAAATTTCACAACCAGTGACAGCTTCCAAAATCTCTTCTATGAATGGTGTGGGAAAAGGGTCTATGACACACACAACATTTAAATATCTATAATCCATTCAAATAAAAATTTGGCTATCCTTATTGATGCTAATCACCAATCAAATAACCCATTTAGATTCATTAATGGTTGTGATAACCATCATGAACTACATTCCATAAAATTCTTCTTTAACACATATACATAGAATATGATTCATATAATATGGTTGCTTGCTAACTAGATGAGCACCCTCAACTAACTTGATGTGCATTTTCCCAAATGCTTTATGCACTCCTTTCTAATAGAGGTAGAATCCACTGAGAGGGTGGGGGGGGGGGTGAATCAGTGGTTGTTAAACCTTACTTCAATCCTTTTTAATCTTTCAAACATCTTAAAAAATCTTGTCAACACATATAATAAGCACAAGGTAGATATAGCAATAATTAAACAAACATGAGAGATCAAGTAATCATAAAACAAGATATATAGTGAGAAACCCTCATGGGGAATAAAACCCACTCTCAAGACTACAAAAAAAATGGACTAATATTATATAAATATGGAACAAACAAGAGATCCTTTTGTGAAGCACTAACTCCAAAAGGAGCACCAACCCCTAAGGTGACAAACAACAACTTGTCTTGATGATAAGCACCAACACACCACCAATATGAACTATAAATCTATGATGAATACTTTAGATCTGATGTCTTATACACCTGATCATGAAATTTTATTACTACAATACCCTCAAATATACCTCTCCCATAGGTATATAACTTCTCTTCTTATTCTTCGCTTACTCAAACACTTCTCATACCTAGCAATATCATCAAATCATCATGGAGATAAACACTTCCAGACTTGGACACCTACATTCAAACCTTCAAAAATACATTATGATGTCTTCCATGGTCTCACACCTACTTTCACTTCCTCCTTATATTGTCTTCACCCTCTTGCACTCACTCTACAAATCTCTCATTCAAGTCTTGAAATGCGTTGTATATATACATGAATCATTCATGTACTCATATAGGCTGGCCAAGACCCATACCATACCTTGATTCACATTTAAGAAAACCCTTCACACATTTATGAAATATTAATTCATTAAAACAAGTCATCCACAAGAATTATATGAACAGTCCACTAGGTCCCAAATGGTCCCAAATAGGTCTCAAGAAGACTTTTTCAAATTTTCCACTCTACCATGCATAAATGAACCATATGACCACTTCAAAATGTATAGGTATACTCAAAAATACCCATAGAACACTCCAAAAATCATCACATGTATTATTTATCACCTATATAATTCCAAATCCTATCACACTTTGCCAATATGCATCAAAACCCCATATGTGAAGGTACCTTCAAATTGTAATTAGTGTTTGACTAGAAACATAATTAGTCAAACCTCCAAAATCACTACAGAGTACTCTCATGATGTATATAACACTTTTAAATAGTTATAACATCACGAAACATCCATATGGTATCAATATCAACTAAAAACCTTCACTAGACACCTTTGCACAAGGAAGTCAAACACATAGTCAACTTTGGTCA
>JARHVA010001875.1:2162500-2235000 GCA_037957365.1 Torreya grandis
CTATTTTTCCATATAAAAAAAAACATGAATATTTAAAATACATTCCAAACCACAACAATATATCCATAAGATGCATCAAATTTTGTCAAAGTGTCTCAAACTCTTCATCTCACCTAACATATCTGGAGCAGTCAATCTGATTCAAGACACAATCATGAAGATCATGTCTTCTTCAACCTATAGGGACACTTTATTGAAATTCAAATGAATTAATTAGATCATTATAAATATTTAAATCAAATCCATTCACAAGGTTATGGATATCTAATAGAAAATATAGAACATATAGATCAAACACTGAACCTCACCCTTTCACTATCTTCACTCACAGAAATAGGTCAACTTAAGAGTACTTTATATCTTATGTATGAGCACCATAAATACTTAAAAAAAAGGAAACATGAGGTATAGGTCTTGAAAAAAAACCTCAATCAATTTGATCCATTCTTAAATAGCTTCAACTCATGCTTGGATTCCTTCATTGTTTTCTCTATTAGCCCTCTACCAACTAGGCAACTTTGAACTTCTAGAACTTTTACACAGACAGATGAATCTCATTGAAAATTTCCGTATGAATTTAAAACAAGTCTCAAGCTACATCTCCTAGCCATTATATCACCTATTCATTTGAACTTATGCTGAGTAAATCACTTTTCTTCAATAATAATCACTTTATAGTGAGACCTACACACTGTCAAGTCAAACAAAGCACATCTACAGAATATTGAAAGAGTCCTCCATAATATAAAATTATAAAAATATAATTATACTATAAATATAATCAGTAACCAAACAAATATTTCCAGTTAGGCTCAAACATAGGGTTTTGGCACATAAAAACCTATTTTCCTTCTTAATAAATGTTCATAAAGCTGTGCCCCTTAACCCTTGAACTAATGCTTGGAAAAAATTCTTAAGGACCCTCCCCAACATCTCCAAGAGGTTAATATTATCATTCAAAGTATACACATGCCAATGAATATCAAAAAATTCTTCTTAGGCTTGGAAACCTTTATTTTGCATGCACAAAATACTTCCCAATGTACTATCTTGCTTTCTCTTCCTCCTCAAGGCCTGAAAATTGGTCATAAAAATTAATGCCATGCTACATGTCTACTAACCTTCTTCTCCCTAATATCATCTTGATCAACTAGGCTAAAAATCCTTATGTCAACATATTGTTTACATTTTTTCTTTGCAAGCTTTCTTTAAGCACATTTCCTCACAAGAGGTTCTTCTACTTCTTTTTTTTGATTGTCATATGCTCAATTTGTTTGAAAAAGAACCAATAAATAAAGTAAATGACATACCTTGTAGAATAAACAATACATTGGTATGTACCCTTTTACCTATGGCAACCATTCAAACTTACTTCAAGAGTTTCACCTTGATCATCAAGATGCACATGTCTCAACTGATGATTTTATTGCATTGATTCTTCATGATTATAAGAATAATTGTGAACTAAACATGATCAAATTTTACCTTATTTCCATGGTAACCAACTTAATTTCAAAATACATCTTCTTATTTGTAGTAATCTTCCTTCTTAGTCAAATGAAGAACATTATCTTCAGTTTGTGTGCACTCACATACCTCACTCCTTAGGATCACCTTTAGGATGTTAGACCTTTTCCAAAGATCCTGATGCTCTAATACCATTTGATATAGGTACAATCCACTAAGGTGGTGGTGGGGGGTGAATCAGTGGTTTTCAAACCTTACTTCAATCCTTTGTTATCTTTCAAACCTCTTAAATAATCTTGTCAACACATATAAGAAGCACAAGGTAGATATAGCAATGAGTAAACAATAATGAGAGATCAAGAAATTAGAACACAATAAATATAATGGGAAACCCTCATGGGGAATAAAACCCACTCTTAAGCCTTCAAAAATAATGGAATGCTATCCTATAAAGATGGAGCAAACAAGATATTCTTTTGTAAAGCACCAACTCCACAAAGAGCATCAACCCCTAAGGTGACAAGCAACAACTTGTCTTGATGATGAGCACCAACACACCACCAATATGAACTATCAATATATGATGAATAATTCATCTCTGATGTATTCTACACCTGATCATGAACTTATCTTTCTGTAATACCCTCAAATTTTCCTCTCACATAGGCATATAACTTCTCTTCTTCTTCACTTAAACACTTCTCATACCTAGCAATATCATCAAATCATCATGGAGACAAACACTTCCAGACTTTAACACATACATTAAAAGCTTCAATAAAACATTATGATGTCTTCCATGGTCTCACACCTCTCTACAATTCCTCCTTCTATTCAGTTCAACCCTCTTGTACTCACTCTATAAGTCTCTCATTCAAGTCTCCAAATGCCTTGTATATATACATGAATCATTCATGTACTCATATAGGTCAGCTAAGACCCATAACATACCTTGATTCACATTTAAGAAAACCCTTCACACATTTATGAAATATTAATTAATTATAACAAGTATTCCACAAGAATTATATTAACACTCTACTAGGTCCCAAATGGTCCCAAATAGGTCTCAAGAAGCATTTTTAAATTTTACCACTCTACCATATATAAACAAACCATATGACCACTTCCAAATGTATATATCTACTCTAAAATACCCTTGAAACAATTCTAAATCATCACATGAATTATTGATCACATTTGCAATGCCAAATCCTATCACACTTTGCCAATATGCATCAAAAACCCATAGGTGAAGGTACCTTCAAATTATAATCAGTCTTTGACTAGATAAATAATTATTCAAACCTATAAAATAACTACAAAGTACTCTCATGATGTCTATAATAATTTACAATAGTTATAACATCATGAAACATCTATATAATATCAATACCAACTAAAAACCTTCACTAGGCACCTTTGCATAAGGATGTCAAACATATAGTCAAATTTGGTCAAACATATCTAAAGATGTATTAATATTCAAGACCTGAAATTTATTTTTATAGATCCCCCTTAGAGTCATATACCACTTTGGTTTTTAATTCATCCTAAAATTACATCTCCTTCAAAAGTTATAGCAAGAAAACCAAACTCTAGTCATCCTGAGGAAATTCAAATTTTGAATTCTAACGGTCATGAGAACAACATCAAAATTTGACTATGTTTGAATGTGAAAATATACTTGGGAGGTCAAATTTGACCCAACACAACTTATTCACCTTGGACACCCATGTACACCCTTACAAGCATCACATTGCTCCAAGTACCCTTGGCCACCATGCCTATCACTTTGACCTATTATACCTCATGAAAGGACTCTAATTTCTCTCTCAACCACATGGAAATTCCATTTAATATCTATCCATGCTCCATGACATCCTCACAAACCTCCATACAACAAACTGCTCCCACAAGCTCTCACTAACAACCAAGACTAGATTGAGCACTAAGATTATGCATATTAGACCAAAATCACTCTCATACAACTTTGTCATCACCATTTCCACTTGACATAAATGAAAATACATCACCACCACCCATATCCCAACACTTTCAACTCTATGTAGTTACATGGGAAAATATCCACATACTCTTGTAAGAGTTCAAATATTTTAGCCAATTCTACTTCAGGCGAATAATTTCCTACAATAGCTAGCTTGGGGGTATTTTTTGTACCAACATTGTACTCATTCATTTAGAGTGGTGTAGAATATGGTTTATACTCAGATTGCATATTATATCTTACCTCATGTGCCCCATATTCTATAGGCAAGTTTAAATGACCAAATGGCAATTCTAGAGGTTCAATGATAGTCTCCTCATCAACTTGACATACCACCTTTTGTTTACCCTTCTAGTTTTATTCTCCATGGTTATCTACAAATTATGCATCATGTTATAATTCAGTCATGTTAAGAGTATCAAGTTATTGGAAGATTGTCAAGACATCCTCAACTTCATCATGCATGGTCTATATCCTATACTCAACTAGTGATTGATCACCTAGTATTGCTTGTCAGATTGTTTGAAAATATAAGTTTAGATCTAATCTAGGTAAAGTGAATGAAAATGTGGTGAGTACACCATAGTTTATGCATTCTAAAGTATCCGTATCTAGGCACTTATCTTGATGAACATACCATACTCTATCCCAAGCATGTAGATTGTTGTAAAATTTATGTACCCATAATGATTATAGTATAAATATCTCTTCAACATTATAAAGACTCTCATAGGAGACTAGATAGTCACATGGGGAGTCAATACCATTACAAATAATTGGGTCATAAGCCTACTTATCATGGTAAAGTGATGATGTAATACAATACGTACTTGTTCCCATGTCAACAATGTATATTGATGTGTATCCCACCAATGGACATCTATTCCTTAAATTATATTAGGGAGTGCACACATAAATTCATATTCAAAAACATAGTAGACTTCTAGTTGTATTAAGTATTCCCAAACTTCAATTTGGACATGAAACCTAGGGCTTAATCCAACTATAATGGTGGTACATTCATAAGTTTTCCACCAATGAGTTAAATATACTTATATTGTCTAGGTAGCTTGCATGGAGTATTTATTTATTGACTAAATCTAGCACAACTTCATCCTTTGATGTCATATTATCCATGTTCCCAATGTTCATGAGCAATAATGGTGGTGTCATACAGGGCTTTTGCATCTCTCTAATGAATTAGACCATCTAAAGTAGGATCTACATGTTCATTTTATTATGCCATGATGTTATAAATGTGATTGAGGTCCTCATCAACATCAAATGGATCTATAAAAGGGGGACCTTGATCATCAACGAGATAAATAACTATGCATTGGGTATCATTCTCAAATCTAATGTAGTTCTTCTTAAAACACAAATAAACATATTAAAATAGCACCATGGTTAACCCAATAGAACTAAAAAATCATTAGCTTCAACCAGTATAATTACTTCAAAATCACCTTTGAAAGAGACATAAACAATGTTAACTATGGCATATTTAAGAACTAATATAGGCAGCACTCAAGTCTTATTGGCCATAAATAGAACATGCAGGGAGGGTTTCAAAGTGGGGCTCCCCATTTTCCTCCAATCATACTTCATAATAATATTAACCTCCACATCAGTATACACTAATATATCTTATATCATCCATCCATCAATGGATGAATTTAACATGATCTCCTTATCATATTTGGCATCTGGTTGGGCATAAGATTCTTGTATGCATACATGGTTCAAATGATGATCAATAGAAGTCTTTATTTACTATTTTTACAACCAATTCTTTAAGAGTGGAATGATGTTTTCATTAAGGATTAGCTTGTTAGTTATCAAAATTCATCCTACCCATACTCTATCAAGCGATTTTCTTTTTGCATCTCAAAATACATTGTTGCATCCTTCTCATTCCAAAACTCAATCTCATCTTTTAAATCATGCACTAGGGCCATTATGTCATGCAATAACTCTTTCTATTTTTGAGCATCAGGGTAGTGTTCAACACATGGTTCTTCCTACTAAACCTTCTCCATAGGTGGAACTAAAATGGGTTGGGAATGAGCACCACTTCATGTCGTAATGTTTACCTTAGGTCACATTGATGGTATGGTAGGACATAATCTCCATTGAGCATTTGGAGTTTTAGAAACATGAATCATCCCAATTCCCTTCTTACTATGCTCTTAAGTGATAGTTGTATATTAGTTAGGGCATTATTCTAGATGAATCTCAATCTATAAAAGGCACAAGTTGGGTAAACAAGACAATCACATTGATAGTGATTTAGAGATCCCAATTTATAATAGGTCCCGAGTGGAAAATGACCACCCCTACACCCATTTCCACATCCTCAACCCCAAAAATATCATCCTCCACTAGACTATTGATTATTTTCAACATAATTTTGGTGAGTCCTTCTTGTGCATTCTTCATGTATCTCATTGATAAATCGGTATTCATTGGTATTATACATGTATGCATCACTTATTTTATACTATAGTGATATTTTAGACTTAGTATCATGCTGGAGCAAGGGAAAATTCCTTAAATCATGATCCTCTTGACATATTTCACAAGATTATTTTGTTATGGTGTAAACATTAGTCTGTAGAAAATTATTCTTATTATGGCCCTCTACCTCATAATCAACACATCATAAGCCACTACAAGTGTCATGATCATTATTATCCATTAATTTCTCTAGTTAATATGTCATACTAGTAATTTGAGCCTCCATAAAGGGTTTGATCTCCATGTCTATACTCCCCACAGATTCGACATGAAGAGTATCTTCCAATATGTTACATGGTTTAGTGAAGGTATTTTAAGAGAGAGATCAAATAAATGGAAGCAACATCCCTCCCATAAACCATTGAGCATGTTGTAGTGAGTTAATATAACATGATATTTTTGAAAGAATCATCTTAAAATGTGTATCATATTCATGCACACTCTCAATGAGATCTTGATTTATGTCATTTAATGCAATGATGATTTTTATTCAAACTCATGAATGTCAAACTCTTGAAGGAATTTAATTTTCAATGTTTCATAATTCACAACTGCTTGTTGAGGATCAAACTTATGGTACCATTTGTGCATGTGATCAAGAAAAGTAGTGTTAAACTGAGTAGCATTTCATTCTAAATAAGTGATCCCGCATGCTTGCTAAATGAGTTGACACTTGTGAATGCATTCTACCATATTTTTGGTACCTCGATATTCAGGGATATGAAGTGTCATCTCATAGTACACCATCAGTTCACTTAGTGGTTGTAGTGGACCCTATCATGGAGTTCTTACAGTGCCTCCTAAACTATGTGGTGGAGGTTCATTACTTTTTCTAGTGTTATTACATAATCCTCCTCTAATATAACCACATCTATTGTTTTTTCTCATGCCCCTTGAAATAATAGCTATAACATAAGTAGTGGGCATTGAATAAGGTTGATTAGTTAAATATAGGCCTATAGTTTATCCACTACTGATATTAGGTCCACTTGACATTGCGATTTATTCCATAAGTAATATTTGTAATAGAAAATATAATGCTAAAGGTAGATTTTTATGCTAAAGTTGTATTCCCAAAGATTCCTTTACCAGCTTGGATTTAGACTATTCAGACTCCTTAGGATCACTATCCCAATTTATTACAAAAATTATATCAAACTCAAATGCATGAACATGTGTTGTGGTGGCAGAAGTAGGTCTATCTAGATTGGGTACTGCTATCAATACCCATATTGGTTCTTCTATGTGTACCTATATTATTTAAGCTCATGAGATTGTGGGCATGAGATGCTCCTTATGCCTCTCTATTCTATTATGGATTCCCAAAGCACATCTAGTATCCTCTTATTGACCCTATCATTCATTACCTCTCATATCCCTATGCCTGGATTCATCATACTTTCACTTGTACAATTATCATGATCTAAATTCTATGTTAAACTCCTAATATCATACCAATGCATGCCCACTAGCTCCCCACTAGTCACACTGCTCAAGTGAGAGAGTATTTATCTATCCATAGAAAAGTTCACAAGTTTATAATAAAATATGAAAATTTCAATTTCTAAAAGAATCTACTTGATATACCTTGATTGCAACTCTCTTAAGAAGTTGAATTTTGCTTCTTTTAGGTAATAATATGTAGAAATGATTTATTCTAAAATATAACTTTGAAGTGTTCCTTTCCACTAGATGTCTACTATGCATGTCTAAATAACTTGTAACTTATCCTAGACCATTTGACACTCTATCGACCAAGAATCTTTATGCCCATAATTTTTTTAATAGTTTTTCACATATGCCAAAAGCCAAGCATGTAAGTACACAAGTAATAATACAAATAAGTTTTCATATAGTGAATCATATAGGTTATTCTCTACCCATGTTCATGTAAAAATTCCTAGTTCAAGATATTGGAGTGGAAAATTCTCTTCTACTATACTAATCCATCACTCAATATTATCCAAAGAAAGTCATTCAACCATTTCACCACAATCATGCTAATAAGTGCAACGGGTCCCAATAATAGAACCAAAATGTTGGGTTCTTTTTTGAGTTTAAAATTAATTTCCTTGGTCATACATGAAAAGATGAGAAGAGATCCAACTATCTATCATGTTGGTTTTATCATGTGATAATTAGTCTCACATGCTCACATAAAGCATGTGGCTTAAGACCGGTTCCCATCGATTCTATCATGTGATGGTATACACATTAGAATTTTTATACTAAGTTGCTTGAACAAACACATAGTTCTAGTTATCACTATTATACTTAAGATAACTCATACCATGCAACCATTACATACTTAAACTATTTATCATAAATAGGACGAGTGTAAAGTAAGAAAAAATAAAATTAGTGTCAATAGTTCCATAATAAGTTTACATGTATTTCAATCAACACAAGTATTCCATTTATTTATGTGAATTTTCACCATACACATGTTTAGATGCATATTAGAAACATAAGCTCAAAATTATGTTTACTATTACAAAACAACTAACAACATCAACAACCTTCTAAATTAAAACTAGGGGTATTTATACATGATTATACCCTGATCATTTAAGTACAAAATTAACATAAAATTTATGAATTACCAATGACCATTAATCAACAATGAGTTGTGTCACATTGTTATATTGAATTCTTGTGGATATGGACCTAATTTCCCATATATACTCACTCTATGTTAGATATACAATGTTATGTGCCTATCTTCTTGCAATCTAGTGCTGGATCCATGTTTGAACTACTTTTCTCTAATGATCACATTAACTGTTTCCTTAACTACATCCAACTTCTACACCCTTATCCAAGTCATATGCTAATTATCGAGTCTTGTACCCTTGGTTCCTTCATTTTTCCTACATCCTTTTTCTTCACATCATACTTATTTTATACCAAGGTATTAGACACCATGTCTTATTTTCGCACCCAAGTTTACTTTCACACCAATCTCACCAAAAATTACTTGGAATAAAGTGATACAAAATTTAGGGTCTAACATTTATTATAATCTTCATGAGTATTTTTATAGTTTGTCAAATATATTACCTTGTATTTAATAGAGTCTAAATATAAGCCTCTTATTTGATAATAATGATGTAAATATTTTTAGAAATGTAGTTAAGTGAATTTAAGGAGGGGAGAAAAATAGTTTGACATATTACATTAGGGTTAGATCTGATGTCATTCACACGTATAAAATTTTAATATCGTATAAGCAAAATTAACACAAATATCCAAGATCAAATTTAACACAGCATAACCATTAAAAAAGGCAAGGATTTACAGTATAAAAAGTGTATCTTATGAAATATTACATATGGTATTATGGGCAAATAAATATAAATAATTAAGGAGTTCATTGGGGAACATATAAAAAAAACTTAGATGCATGCATATTAACATTTACAACAAACATTTAAATGCATAATCATTGTCAATTTTTAAACATTAGGTGGAGATAGGGATACATGTATTTTTTTTATAGATATCCTATCTTAATCCCTTATTACTAAATAAATTATGTCCCTCCACTAATTAGGAACACCCAATAGTCGAGTGGGGTTCAATAGTTGAGAGGCTATTTGAGGGTATGGGGCCCAACTCCAAAACATATTTTTTTATATTACAAGTAGATTTATTTTCTGTTAGTTACAAACATATTTGTAACCAACACTTGAACACTAATATTCTAAACAAATTCATTAAAAAAATTAACCCATACATAAGATATTATACAAATATTAGTACATAATGTTTTAATTAAAAATATCTAAATTTGAGATTTGCATGGATAAATGACTAATATTTAGTTCAATAATATACATTTTGTATTACTTGTTAAATATAATATGTCATTTCACTTACTATCAATAGTCACAATCCTATCAAGTATATGACAACATGTGTAAACTTCTAAATCAACTTATCATTTTTCACAACGTTTTATGCCCAATTATACATCACTTTGTATTATATTTGCTTTTCTTTTGATGTTCATTAATATTCCAATTGAAGTCCTTTCATGATGGAAGAAAAACATGTAAGGCTCACCAAAATATTAAATTCATATTCAAAAGATTTGAATAATGACTTCTAATATATAACCATTCTAAAGTATTTTATTTTAATTTTGATTATACCATAATTGTAGACATATTTATACCCATTTTTGTAATATTAAAATGTGAATATGGAATCCAATGTTTGTTAAAAAAAAATGTTGATCCATGAATCATTTTCTGAATTATTAAACTATAGTAAGTGTCGTTTAATTAAGTTTATTGTTGAGGGATAATTCTTGAGAATATATATACCCCTAGAGTGAGATAAATAGTTATTTTTAGTATTTTAGGTTTATTTATATTGACTTATACATAAATGGAGAAATAGGTGCATGTCTTAGGCTTGGAAAATGAAAAGATTTTGTAGGCCAAATCAAGCAGAACTTTCAAGGGAGAAATCTTAATTTACACTGGTGTTTTCGAACACGTTTAATCTATAGATTTTTTTAAACCATCACTTCTAATTGGTGAGGATTTTTATACATCACTAAGGCTAAGAACATGCAATAGTTGTTGTTTAATTTAGTGTATTTAATCTGTGAATCATTTGGAATGAGTAATTGTGTCTTACAAAAATAACCAACCATTTAAGGTTAACCTGTTAATAAAGGCCATAAATAATAAAGTAATAATAATCACTTGCATGAATTAAATTATTAATAAAGAGTTTACCAAAAACAAACCCAAGGATTAATCATTCTTGAAAACTAGTGCAAATCTAGATATAACCATGATAAAAAATAGTATATCATTTTGGTACATTGAATAGGGTGCATGGATAACATTTCAAAGTTTAAATGACCTGAATTTTGAATCTACTAATAATTTTATGATGTACATTGGCATAAAATTATTTTTATTACATTCATATACGATTAATAAGAATAAATAATGCATATAAACAAATGAAAGCATATTTTTGTGAGAATTGCATTCATGCAAATGATTGTTCTTAAAACATTATTCACACTTAAATGTAATAAAAAATTTAACTGCAAAACTGAAGTAATTAACTACAAACATTAAGACTATAATAAAAATAATTAGATGATTCAAAAAAATATAATTATATATTACAGAATTAAGAATGAAATGAACATATCCACAAAAATAATTGTTGAAAGAGCAAAATACTTGAAAATTATGACTAAGCCACTTCCATGGGGAAACTTTGACAACAATGCAGTAAGAATAAAATTCACAATATCAGGATAAAAGACTAAACACTACATCATATATCAACTCTACTCATCCAAGGTTATTCCATAGGTTGACCATAATAATAATATCAAGAAATACAATAAGATAATATGAAGGGATGTAAGCCATAAGTCAGCCACACATCCCTAGATGCATTATAGGTTGGGGGTGTAGCATACCTTTCTCATTTAGAAAAATGTTTTACTCAATGTTGAATCAAAATAAGATGTTTATATAAGAATGTTTCATCCTCCCATGATGCATCTTCAAAATGCAAGTTTTCCATTTGATCAAATATTCCTTAATCTCTCTAGTCCATAGTTGCTTAGTGCATGTGTGAAGGATCTCTTTAGGCTCTAGAATGATTCAACCTTCTTCATCTAATTTTAGTAAATCAGTCTAAGTGGAAACTATATGTTTACTTATCTTATTTAGTTAAGATACATGGAAAACTGGATGTATGCAAGTGGATGATGGAAATTCTAGTTTTTAAGCCACACTACTAATTTTATGCAAGATCTGATAAGGGCCATAATACTTGGGTGACAAATTGTTATATTTTTTTTATTGATTTAGAGACATAATTATATGGATGCAAACACACATATACCCAATCCGCTATGTCAAAATATGACTCACTATGGTGTGGATTTGTTTCCTACTTCACTCTCTTTTGTTATATTTCTAAATTCTCTAGTAAACTAATAAGTAACTCTTGTTGATGGTGAAAGTGTTCCTCAACATATTGAACATTGGGATGCACCATCAAGGAGCAAGTGATGGATATGTGGTGATAACCATACAAAATCAAAATGGGAGACATTTGGAATAAGATTTATACCACCATTTGGTAAGTTGCAACCAATGAACCCATTTTTCCTATTTGTTATAATTAAAATAAAGAATATATCCTTCTAAACATTTGTTGACTACCTCTATTTATCCATTAGATTAAGGATGATATGATGAAATATGAGCTGACTGGGTGATAAATATGAAAATAATTCACTCAAAAAATTACTAGTAAATATGGGATCTTAGTAATGTATAATGATCTTTAGAGTACCATGAAAATTTTGAATTGTATCGAGAAACACATAAGCTATTATATTGGAAATAAATTACTATGACAAGAGAAAAAATACCATACTTGATGAGTTGATCCACATCTACCATGATAACATTTTTACCCTTAGACCATGGTAACCCAATAATAAAATCCATAAAAACCTCCTCCCAACATTGGCTAAAGATAGATAAAGTTTTTAAAAGACCTAGGATCTTAATGGTTTCACCTTTATTATGTTGACATAGCATGTATTTAACCACATATTTATGGGCATCCCCATTGAGTCCTTTCCCCCAAAAAAATGTTTGACTCTTTGATATGTTTAAAAATATCCTAAGTAACCTCCTAGTGGAGATGCATGATGTTCCTAAAGGATTTTATGTTTGAGTAGAGAATTCTTACAAAGGTATAATATTTATTTATACCATAATGCATTCCCATTCCATATAAATTATTCATCACCCCCAAAACCATACTAAAGATTTTGAATCAAATCATGGGTAGCACTATCATTCTCCCATTTTGATCTTGCTTCTTCTATCCAATCTATCTACCAAATAATCATTGCATAAAATAATGCCTAAATTGATTCATCCCTTTGGGATAGTGCATCTACCACCACATTCTCTTTTCCTTTCGTATATACTATTTAAAAATAATAAACTAACATTTTATTAACCCATTTTTTTCTTTAAATTAAAATCATTATTTCAAACAAATTTGAGGCTGTCATAATCAATATTTACTTGAAAGTGATGACCCATCAGATAAGGTCTCCAGTGCTGAAATACATGCATAATAGTCATCATATTTTTCTCATAGATTGATTTGAGCCTAATTTTTTTTACCTTCAATTGGAAAATTTAAAATTACATTGGTATACCTTATTGCATGAGTATAACTCTCATGCCATATCCTAATGTGCCACACTCCACAACAATTTTTTTAAAAAAATATGTTGTTGTACACATAGCCATTTTCAACTATTCAAATGACTTGATAGTTGATTCAATCCATTATAATGAGTCTTCATTGAACAAAGAGGTGAGTGGAGATGTAATGCTACCATAATTTTTGAAAAACCTAAGATAGTAACCAGATATCCCTAGAAATTATAAAACATTCTCTTAAGAACCTACCACTCCATCATCACTTGGAATTTTTAGGATAAAATTTCACTCCTTCATGTGAAAAAATATGACCCAAGTACTCCACCTTTTGGACACCCAAAACACATTTGGAGGGTTTGAAATAAATTTTATGTTGTTCTATAATTGAAAGTACTTATTTCACATGCTTAAAATGGTCTTCTTAATTTTTATTGTAGATGAGGATATCATCAAAAATATCACTACAAACTTTCTCAAATATGGCCTAAAAATAGTATTCATCAAGCTCTAAAAAGTATATGGTGCATTTGTGAGGCCAAAAGGCATGACTATAAATTCATAATGGACTTCAAGAGTTATGAAATCTATTTTAGGTATGTCCTCATTTCAAATTTGAACTTGATGATACTTAGAGTGGAGGTCTAACTTGGTAAAATAAGCAACACCATGCAATTCATCTAGAAAATCATCAATAACTACGATAGGAAACTTTTCTTTGATGGTGTAATTATTGAGTTATCTATAGTTTGGGAACATATTCCAAGTGTCATATTTATTTCATACCATAACCACAAGGGAGGAATATTTGTTTTAACTGTGCTAGATAGTTCCTACCTCCAACATCCTCTATACCATCTTTTCAATTTCACTCTTTTGGGTTTGGGAATACTTTTAGGGTCTGATTTCGGGTGGTGTACTTACTATAATGAGCATGATGTCATGATCATGTGTACATCTTTGAGAAAGTCCTTTTGGCATGTCACCAAAAATAATAGAATGGTTATCTAGCACACTTTCAAAATTAGGATGTGTAGACTCCTTAGTTAGTTGAACCTCTATGGAAAATAAGTATTCCATAAATCCCTTAGCACATTTTATAAGAATCTTCATCATCTAATGGGAAATTATCATTTCTATATATTTAATAATAATACATGCAGTTCAAAGGTCATGCCTTCTAAATAGAATCTCATAAATAGTTTCTAGAAGTTATTCTCAATAACACCTAAATTGGTGAGCCACTACACTTTCAAAGTAATGTTTGATCCTCCCATGGGAATATAAAACATAAGATAATATAATAGTAGTCTCCCATATCAAGCTTAATGCTATGGATTTTTCTAGGATAGTTGATGGTACCACCATCTATAATCATGACCTAAAATTATGGAGCTCAGTAAATGAAAGAGTTCAAATGAGTAGTCAACTTATAATTTATCAATTTATGTGTACTCCTAGATTCAATTAACATTTTCAAATTTTGTTTCATCAATAAATCCACCACCTTAATATTTTGAGGACTATTAATCCCTGAAAGTGCATGACATGCTATAGTAGGTTAAAAATATTCATATCCATCCTCAGTGTCCTCCAAACCTTACCCTAAATCTTCATCATCTTCTTCCTCCTCATTGTCACCTTCAATGAAAAATAAATTATTTTTATCACATCAATGTCCTTTAATCCATTCACCATCACAACCAAAACATAAACCTTTTTCATATTTTTCTTCAATTTTTCGAGATGTCAATATGGTATGTTATAGAAATGATGGTGCTAAGAAAGTGGATTCATGAACATTAGTAAAAGGTCTTCATTTGATTAACTATTTTTCCTTATCCAGGTATGCACTTGGTATGACTTTAGATACATTACTAGGATGAAACATGTAAACCTACAATTAGATGCTATCTTTTAGGCCAACTAAAAATAATTCAATCAAATTTTCCTTAGTGATGTCTGCCACACATAAAGAGAGATTCTTAAATTATGGATTTAATCCTTTATAGCCCTGGCTTGGCATACCTTAGTTAGTTGGATAAAGTATTTTTTTAAAGATATTATTATAATAGTGGAGTTGTAACTCCTCAAAAATACCAACCATTAAATTTGGATACCCTTCTTTTTCTCTTAATCACACAATTGATGATACCTAATGAAATTCTCAGGTTCCATATTACCTAGTGATTTGTTGTAATTGATCCTATAATCCATTCAAGTCCCCTCTTAGCCACATGAGGTCCCATTTAAACACATCAAGATTATCTTTCTATACCATTCCATGTAACTATGACTTAAGATTGCTAAACTACCTCTAAAATACTTAGATTAGAAGTTTCTCACTCCATGTCATACTTGCGAGAAGTTTCAAGTATTTATTGTCATTTATTACATCTAAGAGTGTTAGGCCCAACCATGCATAGACCCTAAGAGAGTTGAGATCATGAAAAAATGTATCGATAGATGACACCATTGTGATCACCTCACCAGGATGACTCCAACAACTAGTAATGTGAACAAGGGTGAAAAAATTGGCCCAAAAAAGAGTATTGATAGAATATATAATTATGATCATATTGTAGAGATGAATCCAATGACTACTAATTTTCACAAGGTTAAAAAATTTATAGACTCATTTTTTTTAACTGGTATTTTTTATTTTTAGTAAAAAACTCATGAAAAAAATTGTGATGATGAAAAAAATCAATTCCTCGTAGATCAAAGTTATGTTTTTTTGACCTTCTAATGCTCATAACATTATATCCAAAAAACTATGATGTATAAACTTGCCCAAATCAAAGTTATGGTACCACTTGTAATGAAATTACTTAGATAATTTGTAGTAATAGAATTCTATATTATAGAATTAAGAATAAAATAAGTAGATCCAAAACAAAAATTGACAAAAGAGTAGAATACATGAATATTAAGATTGCACCACTTCGAGGGGTAAATCTCCACAACAATGGAATAAGTATAGAACTCACAATAGCATGATAAAATAATAACCTCTATCTCCTATATATAATATATTTATCCATGGTTATTTTATAACCTTACCATATTAAGGACATTGACAAATGCAATATGATAATCTGAAATTATGTAAGCTACAAGCTGGTCAAACATATCCCTAGACACACTATAGGTTAAAGGCATAGCAAAGATACTTTCGCTCATGGCCTTAGTGAGTTTTAAAAACCCACTTGTAAATCCATAGTTATATTCAAATGGAAAAATGATCAATGAAAAGCCATATACATGTTAAACCGCATATAATTATAACTCAAAAACTCATAGTAATGACAAATTTTCTAAAATATGTAATTCATAATGATTTTCACTTGAATGTGCATTGTGTTGAGGGGAAGAGTAGAGGTGGTCTATTGATGGAAGCCCTGACAGTTTTCATTTAGTATTAGGAACATGTAAGTCATAGGTGTTAGTAGTGAATTTTGATTATAAATTCCTTTATTATAGGGTGACTTTCAATGCTTTTTATAGTCAACAAGAAAATATTCTGACTAGTGCATCCAATTTATTATAGGGAGACTTTCATTACTTCTTATAGTCAACAAGAAATTACTCTCATAGTGCATTTCACAAGCCCAAAAAATAATTTCATAAATTTAAGTGGATGCCAAAAGTGTATCTTCAAAACATAAGTTAATAGAACTCAACCCATGCTATGCATGCATTCCCAAAATAGAGTTTTTTATGACAAGAAGATAGTTGCATAAATGTAATTAATACAAATAAATCAACTACTTTTTTGTATGAATTGCATTCGTGCTATTGATTATTGTTATAATATTATTCATCATAAGCATATTTGGTGATATAAAAAAGGGATTTCAAGTACATAACCCAAATCAAAATAGCTACCTATTATAAAACTTAACTTCAAATGGCCATTCATTTTTCTTAGACCAGTTTATCATAAGGTCAAAAGAAATAAACCTAGAATACTAAAAATAAAAACCCATTGTTTTCAGTCTATGTGTGGTAGATATAAAGCAAAACCCACTCATTCCATATGATCCATAAATAGATAGACTAAATTAATTTATCAATTAAATAGTATGGTAATTCAAATATAAATTCACACAAATTTACAAAATTACTTCTTTTTTAACAAACATTCCAAGCCATATTCATAATTTTTTAACCATTTTTATCATAGCCTTAGTGATGTATAAAAAACCTCACATACAAGTAAGAAAGAGAGTAGTCAAATAGAGTAGGTAAATAACACTTAAAAATGGAAGAATCAAAGAAAGTAGGCAAATAGAGTGGGTAAATAACACTTAAAAATGGTAAAAGCAAAGAGAGTAGACAAATAGAGTAGGTAAATAGCCCAGTGTAAGTAAAGAGAGAAGGAAAATAACGTTGAGAAGTAAAGAGAAAATGTAAATATAACTTTGAAGAAAAGAGAGTAGGTAAATAACACTTAGACATGGTATAAGCAAATACCACTTGCAAAGAAATCAAATCTCACCATTTGCTCAAACCCTCCATTTATTCTTTCCTTTAATAGCAACACACATGTATTCTGAATGATTCACAAATAGACTACACTAAATTTAATTACAATTTAAGAATGTGAGGAATGATTGCAAGTGATTTTTTTTTTGGTAAATCTTCAACAAACATTTGAAGACATATTAACATTTTTAAAATTATTTAGCCCATAGCCTTATTGAGGTATTAAAAACCTCACCTATACTCAATGATGGAAACTGATGGCAAACATTCATGTAGCTATTGATGCTCTTTGCATTGTCTTGTCTCCCAAACCCTCCATCTCCTCTTCCCTTAAACAACAATGTGCATACAATGTGATGTCCTGATGAGGACGTAGATGCATGAAGGTTATTATCAAATAACATGGTGATGGGGTAATTGAAAGTAAGGTGACAAGTATTAATTACAAGGTGATGAGGCATCAATGCTTTATCACCTTGAACTAGGTGTATTCATTTCATGGTCTACGTGTTATTTATTGAATATTTTATGGGTTCTGAATGCTATTAGTTAAAGATTTAGTGGGGGTCAAGTACAAAATAAAACATTACAATTAATTAAAATTTTTAAGTCAAAATAAATCATTTCAAATAAATCATAGATTAACTATATTAAAATTAACTATAGTTTAAGAATGTGAGGAATGGTGGAAAATAAATAAACACAATTATTTATTTTGAAAAAACATTGCAAGACATATTAGTATTTTTTAAATGATTTGGTTGACAGCCTTAGTGAGGTGTAAAAACCTCTTCCTGTATACAATGATAGCAACTAACAACAAGTAGTCATGTAGTGGCTGCAGCTCTTCCCATCATCTCATCTCCCAAACCCTCCATCTCCTCTTCCCTTAAATAATAACATGCATGAAATGTGATGGCCCAATGGGGATGAAGGCATGAGAAGGTCAGCATCAAATACAATAATAATTGATGAATTGAGTGCGAGGTGATGGATAATAAATGCAGGGTGGTGAGGCATTAATTCCTTACCACCTTAAATTATGTATATTCATTATGTTAGTTAGAAGCTACTAATTGGTGTTTAAATTTTTAAGTTTTGGCACCCATTTAGATATTTTTTAGTGATGTTAACATCACCAATTGGTTGGACCTCCAAAATGACAATATAATGACACCTTGCATGGCAATCAAAAATTCATGTCCGTACTACCATGTTAGATATTATAAATATAGAATCTAAAATTAGATGTGTAAACCTATTCATTGATGTCAATTTTATGTGTTGATATGGCATGGTTTGTGCACCATGTAGGTGTGAAGCTAGGATGCATGACTATTGGGTCCTTTTACTTAGTATTAAAAAAATTATATGCCAAAGTCTTCCATTAAATATAATCAAAACCCACGTGTCATCATTTATAGCATAAAGTATTAAATATCATTAATATTTTAGCTATATTTAAGTATAAAACTTTAAAATTCATAAATAATTATATTATTAATTTTTTTAATTTGATTGCGTAAATAAGCCAACTTTTGACTGGTGTCAATAGAACTAATTTGGGATATAACTAGGAGGCCCGCCCTCTTACATTAAGTATCAACATTATTTAAATGATCATCAATTAGTACAGGATAACCTAAACTGACCTACTATACCACATCAAGATTTGACCTAGTTAGGGTTAGATATATAAAACCTTTTAACCAATACACCTACATCTCATAAGTAAAAAAAAAATAACTAAAGCAAAAAAAGAGAGAGAAGTTAGTTCTTCAAATGATTTCTATACTAACAAATAACACATGGACTAATAACTCAGGGAACATTAATTGAATAATTTGGTATAGAATTACCTTTGTCACTTAACATTTATAAATTTTAAAAAAAAAGTTAAAAGTTTTATCAAATAATGTTGTTAATTTTTTTAAGAGTCTATCAAATTTTATTAAAATCATTTCATACAGTTTATATGATCATATTCATAACTATTTTAAATATATTCATAAATTATATTAAATAATTTTATTAAAATTTAATAAATTTATTTATAAATTATATTAAATAATTTTGTTGAAATTTAATAAATCTAAAGCATAAAATATTTAAGAAGGTTATTTTGTAAGATGTGTAGCCACTTCCAAACACAAAGGGTTAGATCTTAAGCTTTAAAGTAGTTTTCTATTTTTCTTTCCAATATACATTTATTTGATTATAAAAGGTTTTGTTTTATGGATTTTTTTTTTTGGTTTTTCATTTTAGTAACTTTTTTCAATAGTTATTTTTTAATATTTAAATTAGTGTTGGGGATGATGGTGGTGGTGGTGGTGGTGGTGGTGGTGGTGGTGGTGGTGGCGGCGGCGGCGGCGGTGGCGGTGGCGGTGGCGGTGATGATGATGATGATGATGATGATGATGATGACGACGACGACGATGACGACGACGATGATGACGATGACGACGATGACGACGACGACGACGATGATGATGATGATGATGATGATGATGATGATGATGATGATGATGATGATGATGATGATGATGATGATGATCCAAAATATCAAGAATCAAAATTATATACATAGTTATTTGAGAATCAAAATTATATACATAATTATTCTAGAAATATAATTTATTAATATATGGATTATGAAAATATAAAATCTTAAATAAAATACTTTATTTGAGAATTTTTTATTTTATATGTAGTAATTATATTAGACCTTTACAAATGTCAAGTTTTAATTCTTCACTTTAAAAAATTTAAAAATTAGGATATGAATGAAGTGTAAAATAGTCATTTTGGCTTTCCTATATCTAATAAAAATTAAATAAATATAATTAACAATATTTTAAATAAATATAAAAATAATAGTGAAATTTTAAAAAATATTTTAATATTAAAAAAAATTAATTGATCAATTTATTATTGTACATTTAAATATAAAACTTATATATTTTATTAATAAATATTTTCCTTCAATTTTTAATGATAAAATATAATAATTTATATATTTTTTTATCTTAAAAAATTAATCAAATTTTATATATTTTATCTAAACAAAATATATATAGATAAGTTTATTTGTTTAACAAAAGAGGCTTTCAAATTTTATATATTAACATACATTCTAATTGATCTATACTATATACCTAGTAGAAAAAGCTTCAATTTTCATATATATTATTATGTGTCATAAATAATATTTAAATTTACTTCATTTTTAAAAATGAGGTGAAAAAATAAAAATAAAAAAATATATTAATTATATAAATTAATATCTAATATATATTTATAAAATATTTAGATCTATATTATTTTTTATTTTTTCATTCACATACATATAATATATATAAATATAATAAATTTATTTATTATATCTTAATTTATATATATAATAGATAAATTTTTTGTATTCATCTAAATATTTATAATTATGGAGTGTGTTGTTTATAATGACATATGTATCAAGTACAAAGGTGATTTTAAGATTGATAATTTAATTGATTTGTTTGAAGAGGAAAAGTTAAATAGAATAATAGGTCTTCTACTAAAGATCCATAGTAAAAGAATTAGCATCAAGAAAGAATTGGAAATTTTACAATATTAATAGGACAATTCTTGTGTCAATAAATTATATTAAATGAAACAAATTTATTTTATCTCTTGGTCTTTTAGACTACTTGATTTCATGAATGTTATTAAAATCTTTCATTTATTCATTCAACCATCTTCTTATTTGATAATATTTATCATCCATCTCCTTATAATTATAATAATTATGAAGACAAAAAAAACTTAAAGAAACATTGGATATAGATAAATATGTGAACCTTTTATCTGCAAAATAAATAATTTCCATCAAAAAAATTTCCTCAAAAAATTGTAATTATCTAAAGTCCTTTATTTTTTTATATTTGTAAACTCTCGAATCTCAGTGTATGTAAAATAAAGTTTGAAAAACATATTCTTAAAAACCTACAACACTCTATTCTTAAAAACATATGTTGGCCCTACTTTATTTTACATACAATCTATCTTAAGGATTATCTACCTTGGTTAAGTTAAATTTATATTAAATTTCTGGTAAATTAATGTGACTTCACATTGTGATTAATCCACACATTTTGTATTAATACATGGTATATCTTTTTCAATCAAAACCTAGTCCTTGCCTCTTGGAATACAGCCACGAATGTTAGCTTTTCTTGGTTTTTAGGGAGACTGTAGATGCCTTCGTCAATTTTAGTTGAATACTGTAGACGCCTTTGTCATTTTTAGTTGAATAGTTATCATCCCAAAGCTGGCAGGGATTTATACGATACTCCCTGCATTATTGTATATTCATCAGGCCTTCAATTAAATTGTAGATATAAATTAAATTTCATACCAAACATAAAGAAACGGAGCTGCATTATACGATACTCTCTGCGTGAACTGAAATATGGCCAACGGAATCTGTTATTTAAATCCCAGTGAATAGGCAACCAATACAACTGAACCGACGATTTATATAATCCATCTTGTCACCTTTCTCTTCTATTTCAAAACAATAGGGCAGGCAAAGTGAGTCTTCTGTATACGAATAAGGGTGAGTATAAGCGGAGGTTTTGAAAAACCAGTTAGATACAGTGTCTGTTCCTTTCTACACTCTTTAGTGTTTGATGCCAGCATAATCATACAACGAATGTTTTCCCTCCACTCCGCGAGATAAATAATCTTGCATGTAATCCTGGTGTATAAATTTCCTGAACAAGCAGGGATGATTTTCATCAATCATTTCAGGGGCAGGACTAATCTCTTCGTTGAATCCGGGGGCATAAAACACTGCAATTGACAGCCTTGCCTTTTCCTTGTTTGTTACCGCGCGGTGTTCAATGCTCTTGTCTCTTCCATTTGTCATAACCTGCAAATTCAGCTTTACCACTTAAGCAATATTCATAATTCAATGCAGTTCATTCAGCTATTTTTTTTTTCATACATTCCTTTTACATATATTTATCAGGAGTTAGAAATAGTCTCGCCTCTGCTTACTTTTGCAAGCGGTGGGATAGCAGGGAGAATAACCATTTCCAGTTTTTGATTTCATCTTTGTCAATTTTTATTTTATTTTGGATCGAAATGTTTGTCAATTTTTTAATTCCTTCAAGTTGCTTCTTTAATAAGGATAAGGAGATTACCTCTATCAAGTTTCCGATATTAATGACCAGGGCATAAGGAATTGGTTGCACAGATATCCATTGGTCATCCTTGTGGATATGCAATCCTAGAACTTCATCATCCTGCAGCAGTAGGGTGAGGCCTGTCATGTCTGCATGTGCACTTAGTCCGAGGACAAGATCTGGTCTAAGACAGGAAGGATAGTAATTCATCCTCATTTTTTGATATGTTTCGCCAAATTTCTTCTCAAAAAAGTCAGGTCGCAACTGCAATGTCTCAGCAATTACAGCCAACAGTTGCTCAACAAGTCTTTTAATTTCAGTATTGTATGCATCCACATTCTCCCTGTAAATCCCATAATTTTTTCAGTTAAACACTAGCATATCAAACTCTTTATCATTGATTGTATGCTTAGAGATGTGCTGCATATACAATCTACAATAGCACTCTTTATCATAGTAAACCTGGATTGACCATGACTGGCAGGAAACATTTTATCAGGTTGAGATAAAACCCATTATCCGGTTGAGGTTACCAATAATGCTCTTCAGCTTATCTAAGTCATCTATGTAAAGGAAAAAGGGTCAACTCTCTGTCGATAGTAGCATTACCATAAACGTAAGTATATCGGCCAGAATCTCTCGTCTCTGTATTCGGGAGGAGACATGATAAAGCCTAACAAATTACCCCAATCCAGCTTTTGATTTTCAGACACAACGAAGGTCTGGCCATAGCCCTGTAGATCCACTGGCCTCACTGCATACCTTTGTTTCTTCTCCAAGGGCAACTGGAAAAACTATTTCCCAATTTTCTTCATAGTCTATCAGTGAATGAGGGATTCCGTGATTAACAACCTGCAAAACATGCACATCCACCACAGTAATACGATTACATAACCGAGCTGCTCATTTAATTCTTCTTTCATACAAAAACTAACAAGCAAACATCAGAATTTTCAACATGACATCACAAGCAAACTTCAGAATTGGTGGGACTGTTTAACACTTGTGCGTGTTAAAGCCACATATGTTCAACATGACATCACTCGCTGTTTACTTTCACGCTTTAATGAATAAATGCACTTAAAAACTGTAACCCGTTTTTACACTACTTTAGCAGACATTGTGGTTCAATGAACTCGGAAAGGTAAGCCACCTTAAGAATTAATCCAATCTTCTTCCTCACTTATTCATAACTTTACCAGATTTATCAATATATATATATTTTTTAATATAAATCAGATTTAACAGTAAAAATATAATCTATGTAAATCTCAAAAACGTAGTTCAAGTTTATCCATCATGGTGTTAGATTGATCTCAATTAACATTTATAAATGTTAGAAACTGGAGCTAATTTCTCCAATTCCTTGTTTGCCTCTCCCATGCACGCAGTCTGCATGTTTAACTGTTTCAGTCTTAGCTTAGTTTGCATGATCGTCTTCTTAAGTTATCTCAGTTGGCATGAAGAACTGTCAGTTTAATACTAGGTTATCCAGCTTTGTTTGTCTTTCAAATTCAGTTAATGTAGACCTGTTCGCAGTTTATGCATGGAGAAATAATTAGATTAAAAATTCTTTTGGATTGCCGTAGCAATCTGGAGTCTACGTCTATTTTTTATTTCTGTTATTTTCTTTCTTGCTCTGTCTCTCACAAACTAGTATCAGAGCACAGGTTTGGTGTTAAACTGCATTTGTTTTGCCACAACTGAATCGACACGGGCTGCAAATGGGGCGTGAACTTGTTTCTTTGACTCACAGCATGGCCTCCTTTTCGACAAAGCTTCGGCTTCCTCGGGAGTGATTTGCTCGCCGAAAGATATTGTGCTTGTTCCACCTGCAGGCTGGTGCATACGAATGGTGGGGTGGCCAACGGGAGAGGCGCTGAAAGCTGGATCAAATGCATCACTGTCTGCATTTGCAGATGGTCGTGCCAGGGTTCGAACCTGAGCATGTTCGAGCGGACCTTCCAACGGGACCTTCCAAAGATTTATGCTTAATAAAATTCCAACGGTTATCTGGATTATCAAAATAGTCTCAGCTAGTGAGCGAAGGGAACCAGTTTCTGTTCTTTCTTATTTAATGCCTGTGCATTTTTTTTTGCAAGAATTTAGGGAGATCGCTGCAGTCAATAGAGCCAACCGGAAGCACTGCCAGCTTAAGGAGATCGTAGCAGTCAAAACAGCTACAAATGTTGCGCTTGCCTTGTATACCCTGTGTTTGTCTTCATCTAAGAATAGCGCAACTAGCTACATAGCAGACCCAGATCGCTGGAAACAAGATCCAGGGAGGAGAAAGGTTGCAGCAGCAGCAAAATCCTGCAAGTCTTGAGACATGGCAACAAACAATAGATTTCTCATCCCCAGATTCCCGTTTTCAATGGTAAGTATAGAGTAAAAATTTACGCTATGTTTCATTCTATTTTTTCAGTCGCGCGCCGCAAAATTTTGTCTTCACATACTTCGGTTCGAGATGGCAGAGTTTTGAAACAGAGCATGTGCTCTATTTTCCTTTTTGATTCATTTTTTGTCTAAGTGTCGGGATCAAGTGGACGCTGACAAGTGTCGTATGAGGCATCTTTTCTCAAGCAGAAACTGCCAAGTGTCGTCGTCCGAGGCACCTTTCATATTTTCTATGAGTTGGTCAGAATGGGCCACATATCTCATAGCGACTCGGCGGAATGCGCCAAGTGTCATCATCCGCAGATTCATATCGACACCCGCATTTCATCTGTTTTCAGCAAAAAGTTTTAACAAGCTAAGTATCAGGATCAAGTGGAAAATGCCAAGTCGTAGTCACAGAAGGTCTAAATTTTGCTTTTCTAAAAGCAACAGAAGATGCCATGTATCCCAGCAGAAGAGAGCGAAAGCCACCAAGTGTCGCGATCCGAATTATCTTCATTTTGCTTCACTAATATAACAAAGACTGTGGTGGGTCCCAAGTTTTGTTTCTTAAGCAAGTGAAAGCCGCCAGGTGTCACTGTCCATGTAAATGTGAAATGAGACCTAATTGTTTCTATGGTATAAATAGAGTAAAGTGAAGACCACCACGTGTCATCTTCCGCAGGTTTCTAAAAGGGTAGCTAAAAGTAGCGGAGATCACCATGTAACCCCAGATAAGTAAAGCGGAGATTGCCATGTGTCCTTTAATAAAAACAACGGAGATTGACCCCTGTCCCTGTGGCCCTTTTAAAATTATTCGGGTAAAAAATGCTGTGGGTCTTATTTTCTTTTAATCTATTGAAGTTTCGAGGAAGTGGATAGCGACAAGTGTCAAAGGTGGAACATTCCTGAGCAAAGACACAAAAGAGTATAAGTTATGCAGAAAGTGCCACGTGTCTTCAATAGGTGCTACGAAACACGCCAAGTGTCATTTTCTGGTGTCTCCTGAGTAATAGGAAGATTTTCAAAAAATTAGCTAAGTGTTATCTAGCGTTTAAGAGAAGGGAGCATCCTGCAATCTGTTTTAGCCAATGAACTACCAGAAGACAAAGCGTTCCAGAATCTATAAAATATCTTCTATTAGACATTTCCAGTTCTGTTAGATTTGAAATAAGTAGACAATCTGAAATGAATCCTAGGCTATAAATAAGGGTCCAAAGATTAGAGATGATCATCAGATATCAGAGAGAATTTTTGAGAGGAATTATTGTAAAGAGTTTAGACTTTCTAGAGCTGTGACTAAGTAATATCATTTGATTTTGTTCTATCTTCTTAAATTGGAAGGTTTATGTAATTGTGCGTGTTTCTGTGCCTCTTATGTGACTGAAGAATTAATGAGAAGATTGAATCCTATGCCTTTGTTGATATTTTTGGTGTCATTTGCAAAAGTAGTCCAGGCTGTAGACTTTCTAGAGCTGTGATTAGGAATGTCATTTGCTTTTGTCTCATTTTCTTGAGTTGAAAAGTTTATATAACTGTACGTGTTTTTGCACCTCTTATGTGACTGAAAAATTCAAATAAGAAGATTGAACCTTATGCCTTTGTTGACATTTTCTATATCACTGCAAAAGTAGTCTATGTTGTGAGCCTCTGTTTCTATTGTTTCCATCTTTTACATTGATCATGCACTTATTTGATCTTAAATGTAAATGAATCTTACATATAGTCTCATTGTGCTCAAGATTAAGGTCGAATTACATTCAGGCGCATCGCCATAGATTAGATTTCCTTTCTTGCATTGGTGTTTCTGATTAAAATTACTATCTCTTTTCCTAGTATATACTTGATATAGAGAAGAACCAGCTTCTTAAAATTTTGGAGGTTGTTTCAAGTCGCAAGTCCCACATCTTGAAACTTTCCATTGTTGATGTTTATTACAAAGCGCAATTTCAAATCATCAATAGTAAGAATTATGATTTTTGACAATTAAAATGAGAACATTGTTTTGCTCACAAGATGTTTGGGATTTGGTAGAAAATGGCTTTGTAGAACCACATGATGATGCTGCCCATCAGGCATTAACTCGAGCACAAAAGGAAGAGATTAAAAAAATAAGAAAAGGGATGCAAAATCTCTATTCCTAATCCAACAGGCAATGGATGAATTCATTTTTTTATAGAGTTGTAGTAGCAACGAGATCCAAGTCGGCATGAAAAATCTTAGAGACCACCTATAAAAGTAATACAAAGGTGAAAATAGCTAAATTGCAATCTCTTAGGAGAAATTTTGAAAATTTGCAAATGAATGATTCAGAGTCTATAGACCAATTTATGGGTCAAGTATTGAATATTTTAAACCAAATTAGATTCAATGGAGAAACAATAACAGACCAAAAGATCATAAAAAAAATACTCAAGAGTTTACCTAGCAAATTTGATGCAATAGTTGTAGCTATTGAGGAAACCAAGGATTTGTAATAGTTATAAGTTGATGAATTAATTAGATCTTTGTTAACACATGACTCCAGAATGAATAGGAATAACAATACTTCTTTTGAGAATGCTTTCAAGTCTCAGGTTTCATTTGGTAGAGGAAGAGGAAGGTCAAACTTCAGAAGAAGAGACAGAGGCATAAATAGAAGGAACAATCTAGATCAAGGTGAAAACAATAATCAAAACTTCAACAATAGAGGATGTGGAAACAACCATTTCTAATAAAATTCATAGAAGTTTGATAAATCCAACATTCAATGTTATTATTGTAAAAAATATGGACATTATGCAAGTGAATGTAGAAAGAAACAAGGAGATGTGGACAAGAAGAATGTTAATTACATAAATGAATCTAATTCTAACTCTGGAAGCTTATTCCTCACTTGTCATGTTGCTCAAGAAAATGCTAGAGATATTTGGTTTTTAGATAGTGGATGCAGTAATCATATGACAGAGAATAAATAACTGTTTGCTAGTCTTGATGATTCCCTAAAATCTGAAGTGAAATTAGGAAATGATAATAAAGTGGATGTAATGGGTAAAGGAGTAATAAATATTTTGGCAAAAATGGTGAAAGAAGATTTATTCCTGATGTTTATTTTGTACCTCGACTAAAGCATAATCTTATGAGTGTTGGACAGTTAGTATAGAAAGGTTATAGGGTATCTTTTATGGATTATGTTTGCATAATACTAGACAAATTTATAATGACAGGTTGATAGGAAAAGTGGAGATGACCAAGAATCAGATGTTCCCTCTTCGAATTCAATGCATCCAAGGAGAAGAGGGAGCCCACTTCAAAACCATGCATCTAGACCAATCATGGCTATGGCATTTAAGGTATGGACATTTTTATTTTGGTGGTTTGAATTTGTTACAAAAAAAATATGGTGAAGGGATTACCACCAATAGAACAACCAGGAAGCTCATGTGAAAATTGCATTCTGACAAAATAACATAGAGAGAGCTTTTTAGTAGGAGCCTCATATAGAGCAAGGGTAATATTGGAGCTAGTCCAAAGTGATTCATGTGGACCAATGCAAATTCCATCATTTGGAGTTAGTTCTTATTTTCTAACCTTCATTGATGATTTTAGCAGAAAGACTTGGATATATTTTCTCAAAAATAAGTCTGAAGCCTTTGGAAAATTTAAAGAATTCAAGGCTATAGTTGAAAAGCAGAGTGGTCTTTACATCAAGGTACTTAGATTAGATAGAGGAGGTGAATATATGTCTAATGAATTTTAATATTTTTGCAGATATCATGGCATCAAAAGGCAACTGACTACAAGGTACACACCACAGCAGAATGGTGTAGCAGAAAGGAAGAATAGAACAATCATGGAGATGGCTAGAAGCATGTTAAAGGCCAAACATTTTTCAAATGAATATTGGGCAGAAGTAGTAGCATGGGCAGTATATATTTTGAATAGAAGCCCAACAAAGAGTGTCAAGGATTGAATTCCAAAAGAAGCTTGGAGTGGTAAGAAGCATAGTGTGCATCATTTCAAAAATTTTGGTTGTATTGCATATTCTCTTATACCATCTAAATCGAGAAGAAAACTTGATGATAGAGGTGAGAAATGCATTTTTATTAGCTATAGTGAAAAATCAAAGGCTTATAAGTTGTATAACCCCATTTCAAAGAAAGTGATTATTAGTAGAGATGTGGAATTTAGGGAAAAAGAAGCATGGGATGGTAGCATTGATAGAACCATCACAATTGGAGCACCAATTCTCAAAATGAAGAAGAATATGAAGAACAAAATTTGCAAGGTGATCAATCCTCTCCACAAGCAAGAACAAGCACTCCAATAAGAACACCTAGGAGCTTAGCACAAGGTGAATCATCTGGTCATGCATGTCATCGTACTCCCAATTCACAAGTGATGAATTAGATCCAACTCTTGCCATTTTAAGATCAAAACTTAAAGGTATGAAAATGAGAAACTTGAATGAGATTTATAAACAAGAAGAATAAAAGTTAGATTTATGTTCCTATGTATTATGAAGAAGTGGTTAATGAGGAACATTGGATAAAAGTAATGGATGAAGAGATGAATGCCATTGAGAGAAACTAAACATGGGATCTAATTAATCTACCTGAAGGTAAGGATTGCATAGGAGCCAAATGGGTTTATAAGACCAAATTTGATGTAGAAAGAAAGGTTGAAAAGCACAAGGCAAGGTTAGTAGCAAAAAGTTTTGCACAAGAACATGGAATTGATTATAATGAAACATTTGCTCCAGTTGCTAGACTTGATACTATTAGAATGGTTTTAGCAATCGCTGCACAAAATTAGAAAGTATATCAAATGGATGTCAAATCAACTTTCTTGAATGGTTTCCTAGATGAAGAAGTGTATGTGAAACAACCACCAGGTTATGAAGTGCATGGACATGAAGAAAAAGTCTACAGATTGAAGAAGGCCCTCTATGGTCTCAAGCAAACACCAAGAGCATGGTATAGCAGGATTGATTCATACATGACTAACAATGGATTCAACAGAAGCAATAATGAGCCTATATTATACACACAAATCAATAAAGAAGGTCAGATTTTGATTGTGTGTTTGTATGTTGATGATTTGATTTTCATTGGAAATTTGTCTATAGACACATTTAAATTAGCAATGAAGAAAGAATTTGAAATGGCAGATTTGTGATTAATGAAGTATTTTTTGGGTATTGAAGTTGTACAATCTAAGAAGAAAATTTTTATTTGTCAAACTAAATATGCAAAAAATGTGTTAAGGAGATTTAAGATATTGAATTATAAACCAGCACCTACACCAGTTGCTATAGGGACCAAAATTAGCAAAGAAGACAAAGGGTCTAATGTTGATTCTACAACATTCAAAAGACTAATTGGTAGTTTGATGCATCTTATAGCTACCAGACCAAATATCATGTATGGGGTCAGTTTAATCTCTAGATTCATGGAGTCACCAAAAGACTCACATTGGCAAGTTGGAAAGAAGATATTAAGATATGTGGCAGGAACAACAAAATATGAAATTTTATATTTCACAACTAATAATTTTGGTTTGATTGGTTATACTGATAGTGATTTTGCAGGGAGCATTGATGACATGAAGAGTACTTCTGGACATGCTTTTCTTTTTGGAACAGGTGTGGTTGCATGGGCATCCAAAAAGCAACCTATAGTGACACTTTCATCCGCTGAAGCAGAGTATGTAGCAGCCACATTAGCAACATGTCAAGCAACTTGGATGAGGAGAGTATTGACAGATTTATTACAAGCACAGGCGTCAACACCAATCTTTTGTAACAACAAATCAGCAATTGCATTGTCAAAAAATTATGTTTTTCACAAGAGGAGAAAGCACATTGATACAAGATTTCATTTTATCAGAGAGTTAGTGAATAATGGAGAAATCCATTTCGAGTTCTGCAGATCTGAAGACCAATTGGTAGATATATTCACAAAGGCATTAGCAAAAGAGAGTTTTGATTATCTAAGACAAAATTTAGGCATTGTAAATGTTGAAGTAATTAGTGGTAGAAATTAAGTGGGAGTGTTAGAAACTGGAGCTAATTTCTCCAACTACCTGTTTGCCTCTCCCATGCACGCAGTCTGCATGTTTAACTGTTTCAGTCTTAGCTTAGTTTGCATGACCATCTACTTAAGTTATCTCAGTTGGCATGGAGAACTGTCAGTTTAATACTAGTTTATTTCTAGCTTTGTTTGTCTTTCAAATTCTATTAATGTAGACCTGTTCGCAGTTTATGCATGGAGAAATAATCAGATTAAAAATTCTTTTTTGATTGCTGTAGCAATCTGGAGTCTACTATATTTTTTATTTCTGTTATTTTCTTTCTTGCTGTCTCTCACAATAAATTATTGGAATCTACACTCAAAGAATCACATAAATTTATAGTTAAAAATGTTAAATATTAAAAAAATTAATTGATTGTCTAATCAAAATCAACTAATTTATAGGTACTGATTAAACTTACCAGTTAAACAATACTCATAATCTTATCTAAAATTTAAACGCATACAAAACTGCCAGAATCGCCCCCGCACCCCAGCTCAAAAGAAAAAGTTAGAATTCAATTCATACCTGAAGGAATCTCCATTCTTCACAAGCCCTACCAATCTTTCTGATCTCTTCTTCTCTGTGTTGTGGTTGTGCAATCTTGCTAATGTTAATGACAAGAATGTGGAGCTGATGGCCAGCTTGTAAACGTGGAGTTGTGGGTATTACTGGTCTCTCTCCATGACTTTTCACATATCTCTCTGGTACTTCTTGGAGCTATTTTTTAGCAAGTTCATCAACGTTCTCAACTTTAATAATAGATCTTCCCCACTTGGGTAATCTGTGGAAATCAACTGAAACCATTGTTGCTCTTCTAAGTTAATGAAATATTTAATTTATTTGGCGGAAAAAATATCCTTTAATTTTTTACACTAAATTTAAATAAGATTTAACTGTGCCGATACTTAAAAGACTGCAAGTTTCAAGACAAGATGTTTATCCTTCGATCAAAAACACATTCAGTGGAATTTGTAGATCAAAGGGAATAAAATCTTTGGGGAAAGTTATAGATGGTGTGGATGTATATATAGCACTAAAAGTCGGCACTTCAAAGTTGAAAATGTGATCCACAACAAAACGGCAGTCGTTGTAAAACTAGATTTAAGCATGAGAAAAGCATAATGGATGTCCTAATCCAACTTAACAAAGGGCCTTCCGAGTCGCTCACCCAGAACAGTCCTCAATGTCACCCGTCTTAGCCTTCGAAACAAGTAATATTTAACGTATGATATAGAAACATCTTATAAATATAATACGATAAGAGCTTTTAAATATAAAAGCATATATATTTTAATATTACTTTTAGATTGATGAACGGATTGGATTAGAATTATGAATCATGTAAATGATCATAACCAGTTTCAGATGTATAATGAGATTTGAACTTCAATAGTATTAAAAATCAACTTGTTTAATAAATTTATTTTATAGGTAATATGTTTAATATTATATTTATTTTAGTTATGATATTATTTGTTATTGGGCATAATTTACGATCACAGGGTTGAACTCAAATATTTATAAAATATTAATATTTAATGGTCCATTTAAAATCTGACAATTATTTGACGTCATAAAGTAATTTTTCTTCTTA
Source organism: Torreya grandis (assembly GCA_037957365.1). Classification (NCBI taxonomy): domain Eukaryota; kingdom Viridiplantae; phylum Streptophyta; class Pinopsida; order Cupressales; family Taxaceae; genus Torreya; species Torreya grandis. Next base: position 2,195,402 of record JARHVA010001875.1, read on the forward strand.
TTTAGAGAAGGTAATTGAAAAATTATAATATCTTATATAAAATATGTGAAGAAAGTGATGGAGTTGTTAATCAATATGGAACCTCTTAAAGGAAAAAATTATGCGACAATTTCAAGATATACATTTTGAGATTGATACATATTGATATTTTTTAGATAGATGTATTTAAAATAGACTTAACCTGCAATGACAATTGAGGTCGGTGGTGCACTATAATGCCTGTGAGATGTTAACAATCAATGATTGACCTTAAATATATTATTTAATTGACCGTCATTATGTATTTTCAACCTTAAATTGACTGTCATATGGAAGTTTTTTGTTAATCCTTTAAGAAGTTGATTTAAACATTGTAATATCTTAAACATATAGTGGATTTTGGAGCCCATTTTCTCATGAAAATATTTTTCAAACAGGGCATAGTTGTGTATGTTGAATGACAACATCTTTCACAAATAAGTTGAAAATTTATAGAGAAGGTAATTGAGTCATTAATTAACATGCTATGTGACAAATTCAAGAGGGTCACCTTGAGATTGATATCTCTCAAAGTTTTTCAAATAGACGTATTTAAGATATATGTACTAGTTTTAATTTCATTTATATTTCTACATTTGTTTAATTCTAATTTTTATGCAAGTTTAAATTAAAATATACATAAATAATTAATCTTATTACATCAAGAGGCATAAGTATGCTGATAAATGTAACCCATAATAGATGTCAGGTTGTAGGTGGTGGTGGTGGTGGTGGTAGAAACTGTGAAGCGTAATAGTGTCAGATGTCAATAAAAATAGCTAGCCTTAAATTTGATGTCTATTTGATTAGTTATATGAGGTTTTGACCTTAAATTTGATGTTTATTTAATTCTCAAAGGGAATTTTTGACCTTAAGGTTTTTGTCTATTTAACTATCATTAGAAAGTTTTGACCTAAATTTGACATCCATTTGACTATCATAGGGAAGTTTTCTTCTTACTTGTAGAAGGTGATGAAAAATTTGTGTTATCTTGGGCCTAAAGTGGATTTAAAAACTTGTTCACCTTTTCTTGGAAAGATATTTTGAGCACAACATGGAATGGTGTAGCTAGATTGAGGTTATTTATCACTAATCAGTATGAAATTTACAAAAAATGTGATGCATTCATGAATCATTTAGATTTGTAATAAATTTAAAATATGCACCTCAAAATTGGTATCTCTCAATGTTTTTCAGATCAATATTTTAAGACATTTTTACTAGTTATAATGATAGGCAAAAGGTGGAGAAGTGAGTATAATAGTGTTATATGTCAACAATAATGATTGATCTTAAATTTGACATCGATTTGACTATCATAAAATAATTTTTCTTGTTTCAAAAAGATATATATGACAACATGTAGTAATCCAATGTTGAAGTGGGATTTTATAAGCTTTAGAGTCTTCAATATCATAGGCAACCCATTTGAAAGACAAATCAATGCCTTGTTTATGTATATCATTGATACAAAGTGATGAGACTCCAACTAGTAATGAACTCTAGATCTCCAACTTTAGGGATGAATTTAAATTTTTATTTTGTCTATAATTTTATTGAAATATTTATTTCATAACTCTTCGTGATAAACCTGAAGCAATTATGGTCCAACAAGCTTCCAAGTGGCTTTGCAGAATTGACAAAGGAAACCATCCACTCTAGGAACTTTGTCTGTACTAGTGCAAATAGCTCATCAAGAGTGAATAGAGCATTGAAAAGTTATTGAGCTTAAGGGATTAGCTTTCAAAGAACCACATCCAAGCATTCTTGCAAACCTTGACCCCGCTCCCCTATATCTTCCTAGCCCTAAAAGTTCATTTTATAGTTATTCAAAAAAGTTGAGGAAATATCGAGAAATGGACAATTTTTATCGCTTTAATATGCTCTCTAAATTTCTTTGGTCATAAAGATATAGAAAAATATTTAGAAGTACCATCACCCACTTTGAACCAATAGATTATATCTAAGTACCTTTGACTATATATTTCATAAGTTTAAATTTTGTTATCATAATTTATAATTAATATTGAATGTAGTTTTCTCAAATTTTATAAAAAATCTTTGAAATTATTTATCCAATATATCATCGACATACTTCTGAACCCTTGACGCTTATCATACTAAAACATAATCATACAAACATTAACCAAAAGTTAAAACCACACACCGAATGAATAAACTGAAGAGATTGTAGTTATCCAGTCAATTCTAATTGTGTGAGACCTAACATTTCTAATCCACAATGAGGATTAGCATTTGGAAGGAATAAAACCACCCAAAAAATGTAAAGTGCTGATCTTGGCTTAGTACGTCCACACCATTATCATCCCACTTAAATACAATACTAATTCTAATTTGCTGTATATAATCTAAATACAGATGACATGGACCCTAAATTTATTAATCACTAAACATCTGTAAATAGTTTAAAAAATAAAGGAGGTAAATTTAAATGAGAGATTTCAAGAAGTGTTTAATAGAGATGATTTTAAAATTGATTTACATTTTATAGGATTAAGATATGTTAGGTGAACAAAACAAATAAAGATGATCGATGTGAAATCTATGTGATCAATTAAGAGGGTGCTCTGATAAGGATTATAATATTTTTTCTTGACATGGATTTATGCACCATCTTGCATTCTTGCATATTGATCAAAATGAAGAGAAAACTACTTTAATAAACTCAAATGAGAGAAGCAATACTAACATAATCTTTAAGATAACAAAATAAGAGAAATGGAATATACACAAGATTACATAGTATACATGATTTCACTGAGAAAAATCATTTTGGGTTAAAAACCTATCATAATAATTCATTTAATGTATTAACTCAATTATTTAAAATACAAAAATACACTACCAAGTTCTATGAATTGTCTATCGTATGTGCAAGTATATGTAGGTACATCAATAGGTAATTGTCAAAGTGGCAAAACCAAGGGATATATAAAATATGTGTTAAAACCATCCAAATGCTTGCCAATATAGTTTCAAAAAAAATTGTGTTGTTCCCATGAACCCTACTCCTAAAGCTATCCAATTTTCTGCCATTTTGGCTATAGTCTTGTATAATGTAAATCATATAAAATATACAACATATTTTCAACACAAAAGTGAAAGGAGGTGAAATCCAAAGGTTTTGTAAGGATACCACTCTTGATAATGCAATAAATGTTAGGCCTTAGGGGTCAATATTACCAATATTAATTATTATAATTTCTAATGTTAGTACATCCAAAATTTATGTATTGTCAGAGCCCTAACCATTTTAAACAAAAGTTGTTAAATGTTTTCTTGAGTTATGGGAGGGATCGACACATTATGAGTATTTTTTTAATCCCATGTTGGGTGTATATATGTTTTCGTATGCACAACCATAAACATTGGCAATTCATGCAGTTTGGTCCCAATTATATAAATTAAAGCATGAATGTCCCTAATAGCACCATTGACCAACCCATACACAACCCATAAATTGGATGCAAACATAATTTGTTTTCCTTTTCATAAACTAATTTAAATATATATTTGCTCATTATTTGGATCTATGAAATTCTTTTTCCTAGTACATCATGTGTTAGTTTGTAAAATTGACAAATTTACTGATTTCAACATTTTCATACTATGTGTTGAAGCAAAATCTTGTGTTGCATATAACATATTTGATAAATGAAATGATAGTTTATATTTAAAATACAAATAACTATCAGTTCGAGATAGTAATAAATTGTAGTCTTCAACTTTTGGTTCGACAATTTGCACATTCAATAGTGAATTTTAGAAATTTTCCTAAGATAGAATAGATCCCTTTTGACAATAGAATATGTGTTATGTAATAATAATGTTGAACATTCACCAAAATGTTGAACCATATGATGTTCTGACATACATTGGTATATCATATACTGAAGGTATTTTGCCTCAATCAGCAACAAGAATAATAGATCTTGCACCAAGTCCATCATTTTTATGTTGTATAAATTCTTCTCACAAATGTTCATCAATATATGCCAATATCTTTGACCTTATTAAACTAATTTCATCAATCAAAATATATCTGATATATTACAAAGACTATTTTAATGCTACAAATGTTTTCCCTTCCAATGGTTTCATTTATTTCACAAGTTTACAAAGGCATGAATGTACTATCAAAGTATTAATATTAAATACTATAATACCTATTGGTGTAAGTAATAGGAATGGAATATTATTGTGATGTGATTTCAAATTAAATATAAATTTATTGATAAGGTATGATTTTCTTGTACTAGATTTACCTCGAGTAATCATCTTTAATGGAAGAATTATGGTGTGTTGATTGCAATGATGCATAATTATATTAGGAACAATTTGATGTTATAAAATTAATGCATTGGAAAAAAATGATTCATAAATTTGGTATATTGCTTGGTTTAGTTCTATAAAGGATGACATTATTTCTTTCAAGGAATTTGGAATACTAGTATTATTCCAATTATGATTTATATCAAAATCATGATGACCAAGCACATCAAACTCATTACATTGAGTATTATTTTTAGGATGTATATCTATGACAGAAGATGCCATTCATCAAAATATTCAAAGTTATGATGAAGAATGTTGTCATCTAAAACTTCATCATTTGAAATTAATTCATTTTTAGAAACTATACATTGAATATACCATGGGTGGTAGGAATTTTACATGCTTTCCCAAATTTTAACTACACATTTAATAAAATAACCGATGTCAAAAATAATGCTCTAAAAAGGTTTGTAAAAAGTAAGTTCACTCCAACAAAATAATGCATAGGTTGTAGAATATTTTTATGAAATTACAAAGAACCTAGGAAAGACATGAACGATAGTTAAAACATATTAGTTTTCCATTTTTCACCACGATGTTTTTTTTGTCATATGACCAATTTCTTGTAGCTTCTATAAGTGGTAGTGAATATAATGAACAAGGTTGATTCATAAATGCATTAATGAAGGTTGAAGTACCAATCAAATCAGATTTACTATGAAACACATGGCATATTCAATTTTCTTCCAAACATTTAATGAGATAAATGATGAAATACACATAAAAATAGTGATATTTTGTAAAATATCACAAACATCTTATGCATCAATGTCATGATAAACAATACTACTAGTTAAAATTATCCTAAATACATTTTAAGATGGTTCATGTGACCTTGTTCTTTTAGATATTATTATTAGCAATTGGTGATAGATTTTGGACTAGTTCTCTATTTTTGAAGCATATTTTGAAATATATTTTAACACAACTCCATGTGAAATAATGGGTTGACAATTGACATTTAATCTCCAAATGGAAAAGATGGTTGGATTGTAAGTATTAAATATGTCATTTTTATGATAAGGATTATATTTATTAGATTTAATATTTTCAATTACTAAGGAACATTTTTAATGCAAATCCTAAGACGCTTTGTTCTAAAATTAAAAAATTGTTCCTTTTTTACTTAAGTGAGTTTCTTATGTACACTTGGTACACCTTTGAACATGATGTTCATAGTAAATAAAATTATTGATTGAAATTATGTCCATTGTATTTAATAAATGTGGATCATCAAGATAGAGTGATGAACCATTTGATTTTTATGAAAGCTCTCATATGGATTTCAAACCGATATATATGTCAAAATAGGATTTTAGATTTACATCTTCAGTTTGATCTTCCCAATTTAATGTATCACTATTAGGTATATATTTTATCCAAATAAACTCATGAATATATGTATAACCTCTAAACCAATTTATCCAAGATGGCATTAAATCAAAGTTCAAATAAAGTTCCACATACTAGATTTCATTCGGGGAATTGAAACATAGACTTTGTTTTACACTAAAAATTATTTTACCATATCTTCAACAATAATTTGATCTCATGAAAACTACTTCTAACTTTTTAATTCAATCAATTCTAACTCAACACACTCATTTAGTTACTTACTGTAGTAAGAGATTCACCACATCAGTAAAGAACTACCCAACATATGATTGTATGTTTTATGATATTGTTTAAGCATTTAGGTATTGGAAGCATTATATATTAGGTAAGCAGACTACGATACACACATGTCACAAGTATTGATAATTATTAAAGACTAAAAACAAGTTTCAACAAGAGTGGCATAAAATATTGTCTTCTTATCCTCAATAGTTCCATTTGAACATTAATCATAAGAAAAAAAGTGCCAATCCAATTATAGATTGGTTGAATCGACCACTAGTTTAAAATTTTCTTTATGTACTTGATGTATGTCGACATGAAGTTGATGCTTGGTTAGAACTATATCCATATTCCATGGATTTTGATAATATCTATCGTAATTTTCTCTACAATAATTTAATAACACATTTGTAATTGTAGGATGGATTTTTATATCATTATGGGCACTTGTGCATTCTTCATGAGGTAAAAAGACATAAAGTAGTATGGGAAGGTCATTTTAGTAAATTTGAAAGAAATTTTATGATTTAAAAGACTCTATAATGCTACAAAAGTATTTATACTAGCTGCATCTCAGGTTTGATCTCTCTAAGTACAACAAGTCTTATACTACATGTGCAATTTACAAGCTGATCAACAAGAAGTAAGGCCTTTAAATATATCTGTTGGTTTCAATGAGATCATGGATATCCATTTCCATTATCTTTCTCTTTGGCTACCCTACTACCATATATAATAATTACTATGTTTATGTAGTAGTTGATAGATTCTAAAAAATGACAATTCCTATACCTTGTAAGAAAGTAATATGAACTCTAGAAATAGTTCAATTTAACTTTAAATATGTCTATATCCACTTCAAAATCCTAAAAAAGATCTTTTTTGATAGGGATATAATATTTTTAAATCATTTTTATAATTTCTTTTACTTTATAGAGTTATATTTTCATTAATTTTTTTATTAAAATCATTTCGTATAATTTAGACAATCATTTTCATAATTATTCCAAAAATCTTTATAAATTGTATTAAATAATTTTATTAAATTTTATTAAATTTAAAATATAAAATATTTAATAAATGTTATTTTTTAAGACATTTACCACTTAGAAACACAAGAGGTTAGATGGATGATGGTCTCACCATTATAATGGAATGCAACTAAAATTCTTTGCTTAGGAATGGACTATATGTACTTTATTTCCTAGTTTTATTTTTTTCTATTTTCTTAAATTTTCAAGAGTAGAAATATGCCTATCCCAAGAATGAGATTATTGTATTCTTTTTATTAGGGAAACTATTTGTCATTGCAAAAAAAAATGATAAAGTTTTAATTGCAATAATTTGCTTATGGCTATTTTTTGTTTTTAATTTGAAGGGATTTTCCTAATTTTAATGTGAAGGGAATATATTAATTTAACCCTTTCATTGACATATATTCATTGAACCCTTCCTCCTTTAAGATGAAGAGTTGTATAATTTATCTATTTTTAATTTTCAACATTGTTTTCTATTAATTTAATATAATGATAAAAATTATTATTTTAAATAAAATATCAACATAATTATTGTGAAAAATATCATAGTGATTATTGATAAACATTATTATTTAATAAAAAAAGAGGAATATAATTAATGTGAATAAATATCATAATGATTATAAGGATTGAGAGAGTGTAAAGTCATTTTAATTAATTAAAAAAATTAAAGGGTTAAAATATATAGTATGTATTATTTTTTGGTATAAAGTACAAACATTCCAATCTCTCTCTAAAATATTAGAATATCTTGATTTAAAAAAAAAAAAAAAACATATTTATTCTAGTTTATATAAACAAAGATGGAATGCATCCATATTTCCTAAAAAATGTTAGAGTTTGTTTTTAGTATTGGTAAAATTATGTATGGATAACACATCTATATGGAGTAACAAAGCTTGCATAAAAGGCTAAAAGATGCCTAAAATAACAAAAAACAACAACTATACATCAGTTGGAGAGAAAAGAAACAAAATGAAGCTACAACCCATAATACATATATTATTTTTGAGATCTAAGGGTCATATTTAGAGTATTCATTTATTTGTTTACTTTAGTTCCCCTTTCATTACACAAAATGGTCTACTCTCCACCTTTTCTTGAGTTTGGTATAATTTGAAAGGAAATTTCAAGTGAATTAGTTGATGTTGAAGATATCTTTTTTGAAAATTCTTCTTTTCTCAAAACAACTGATTAGATTTTATTTGAAGGGGTAAAAGGCATATGATTGTCTTTATAAATAAATTTTAAACTTACTGAATCTATTTTTTTCCCTTTCAAGGTGTCTTCCTTTGACTATACACTTAGATCATCCATTTGCATTTTTAGAACTAGATCAAGAGCCATGTTACTTTCTTCAATTTTTTCTAAATCTTGTAAAATAATATTTTCAAGGGCAACTTACTTTCATAAAGAATTTTTATTTCTATGTTTGAGGGAAGGACAATTGTTAACCAAATGGCCAATTTGGAAACATCTACAACATCTAAAGGGTAGGCCATCATAGTTTAATGGTTGCACCCAGGTTCTATTTATGTTTTTAAGTTTTATGTGTGTAGGTAAATATTTGGTGATATCAACATTAACTAAAATTATAACATAGGTTAAATGAATTCATTTTAGGATTTTTGGTTTGACATCCTAAAATTATCTAATGGATTCTACTATGGTTGCTAAAATAGAATGCTCCCAAAATTGAAGAAACAGATTAGGTAGTCTAGTCCAAATAGGTTTTGAATTAATAATTTCACTATATGGGTTAAAATTAGGGTGTCATGGCTTAGTCATAAGCAAATGGTGTCCCCATTCCCAATGAAATTCATTAAAAAACTACATGTTTATATTTAGCTAAATTAAAAATCACAATAAAGATGCCTTTCACATAGGGATGTATTTGTATCTTACTTATAACCATATCCTACCATTCCTTCAAAATCCATTCATGAAGTTGGGGTAGACTCAGCCAAAATATTGTAAACCAACAAATCATTCCATGAGTGGCCATTTATTCTTCATTTTTCTAAATAATTATCAAATCCTCTTCTTCAAAGGTAAAAGTGGGAATATCTTTAGCAAGAGCTAAAATATGACTCAATATTTTTATGGGAATAATGTATTTGATTGATGGGCATATGGCATTTTATATTGCATTTAATAGAGTTTTGGCTATGCACATTTCTGCTATAGGTAGGGTCTCTGAAGTTATTTCTAGTTAGCCACATGTTGATCCAATATTTGAAGCCATATTTAATTTCTTACCATATTTTCCAATAATCATTGATGACCTTGAATGCACTCCTACTTTATCCACTGAAGAACTAGTCACCATCACCACCACTAAAGATCTAACATGATTAGCATTTGGTAGATTAGGTTTTGGAGATTTCATCACTATTAGTTTATTTTTGTAATATTTATTTTGTAATTTTTTTTGGTTATCTAATGAGACACAATATTATATGTTTACCCTAAATAAATTTTAAAAATAAAATTTCAATTAAAAATATTTTACCATATCTTGAAATAAAATGAATAGGTAGTAATGGAACCAAACACTAATGCATGAGAACATTAAGCCACATGAAGATATAGATAGAAGATCATCTGGGTTTTCACCCTAACCATCACTAATGGATGCATCCATAGTATTAAGTATCATCTCTCACTCATCATTATATTGATCTTTGTTTGCATCATCCTCTAGATTTTGTCTATATGAGGAAATTGCTAAGACCAAGCAAGACATTTATTATTTTGTTTATTCATCCATCCACCAATTTTTGGGAATGAATAACTAGACCAACCTCCATGAGAGTTGTGGCTGGGAAAATGACATCTTGAATGCGGCAAGGGACTTCACTGCTTACTCCTTGAATTATGCCAACCATAGATCTATAGTCATTGGCCTGAAAATGAGACTATTGACAAAGAGAATCTAGAGGAACTAATATAAAAACATTGATAACACTTCCCCAATGGTCTAATAAAAATTGAAGGTGTTTAACCTCTAGATTAATCTTTTGAGTTTGAACTTATTTCTATAATATCATATTAGAAATAACTTGTAATTTATTTTTAAGCAAAAAAAGCATCCATATATAAATGTTTAAAATTTATAATTTATGGTTAAAGAATAATATTATGTGCTTCAATGTGAACAAAAAACTTAAAAAGAGTAATTCAAAAACAAATACTAAAAATTAATTTAAGATTTTTTTAAAAAATATAAAAATATATATACATTACATCTTTGTATATATAATATAAAACAAATATGTTTGGTTAATATCAATGACCCAAACTTAATTTATTTTAAGGGGAGATTAGAAGTGTATACAACTCTTTATACCAAAAAGTGTGATACACTATTATGCTCTGTAATTATGAAAGAATTTCATAATGAAAAATATGTCATATTTGGTTGTATTTTGAAATAAACTTGGTTGAATCCCCTAATAACACTATTTTTAAGGAAAAAAAGTTGGGATGAAATGGTTGGAAAATGGTGTGAATCCACTTCCACAGTAACTAGGCATGCTTGCAAAACTAAATATAGAAATTAAAGAGACTTAAGTTGTGGGATTGAAGGGTATAAATAGTATGTTTATGTTTTATGATAGCTTTCTAAAGTTTATAAAAACATTGGCTTGAGGTATTTTAAAATGAGTTAATATTCTAGTGAGCATTCAAAAGATTCACTTGAATGTGTAGATGAGAAAATAATTGACATCCAAGATGAGGTATACAATAGTGAAATGAGGTCTCCACATGTCACTAATAATATTTCCATAACAAAGAGGGTGATTAAAATTTAATATTATAGAGATGATCCTTTGGAATGGCCTTCTGTATCTTAGTGATTAATGAAAGACCACTAAATCAATAAGTTGAAACTAGTCATAGATGATAAGTCAGGGGTGTCAGTCCTAGGGCCTTTTGTAAAAAAAGTTATAAATAACCTTGATTCCACATTTGATCAATATAAGACTCTTTACCCAAGGGACCATATCAAAGGGGACACTATAGTATAAAATAATTAGATGCCACCATAAGGAGTGAGATTTTATGAGAGCTAAGATGTGAAACCATCAATTTCTCAAATTAGGTGAGGTTTTATTAGTCCCCATGATTTTCATACACTCAATTAATAAAAGGTTCCATAATTTTCACTATAAATTATGTGATTAGGAGGACCTAATTACCAAGGCCCTTACAAGTCATCCTACCATAAGGACTACCCTAATATTTATTTTTCAATTGACAATAATAAAAAAAGTTATCTTGGGCAATTTCCAAGCTTTCCATACACTGAGTAACAAAGACTCCAAAATTTTCACTAGAACCTAAGTGATTAGGAGTAACTAATTCAAGGATACTTTTAATAATGGACCCCTAAAACTTACTATAAAATCCTATTGAATTCTAGAGTTCAAGGAAAATTTCATTGTCTATTCTATGGAAAAATCATCACACATGTATAAATTGACTGGTGATTTCTATTATCTCTTTCAAAAAACTTATAAATAAATTTATTTATTATTTTTATTAGTTCTTTTAAAAAACTTATAAATATATGGAGAATGAAATGTTGTATTCAAATAAATAAATAATGTCAAAAAATAAACAGTTAAACCCCTTTGTCCAAACACATTCATGGGGAAAATATGTTTGAGGTGGAATAATAATTATGATTAGTGGACACCCTATTTTCTTTAGAATAACTATTTTACTTTTCCTTATGAAATTGGGGGCATTCCAACCATTTAAAACACTATTCAAAGTGAGTAAATCCAAGCAAGGAGGACATGAAAGATAATAAGAATAAGAACTGCTATAGACACATCCCAAACCTAAATTCTAATCAAGTGTGTGTGATTTTAAAAAATTCATCACCACATCAATGCTTCAACACATATTCAATTTTTTAGGTCTTGTTGATCTTGTTACTAAACAAAATATCCTAAACAAATACAAATATCTTGATGATCTCATTACTAAATAAAAAAACCAGGCATGATGTCTAAATTATGTATAATATTAAGGGTTTTGATATAAGATAAAAAGGGTTTTCACACTATGAACAAAGATTTGATGGAACAAATAACATTACATCAGCTTGAATCCCTTAAAAGATCATCATAATTCATTAAAAGTGTTAAAACATTTACAAATATGTAGGGATTATATTTCTTACTTAGATTGTACTTCATTTTTGGCTTCTAAGACTCCTCCTTTCCCTCTTCTTATGACTGTCTCTCACTTCCTAATTCCTATGACCACAAAAGAATAAAACTTTAATATAAATGAAGTTATATGGATTTAGGTTTTTGGGTTTCATTATTCTAGAATTTTAAGCAATTTGAAGCATTTATGTATATTTATTTTTTAAGAGGTAGTTTATGCTAAGTAAAACACCAATGGAGAAATAGGTTAGAGGATGATAAGTCTAAATTTGAGATCTTAATTATGGTTCCTTATTTTTAATCATTTAAATTTATCCTTACTTTTAAGGACTAAATTTGATGGCCATATGACTTAGTATAAATTAAATACATAGCTATGTGTGTATCTCAAAATACCAACCTTATAATGTAATAAATTGAGTATAGAAAAATTTGTGACAAAAAAAATAAGAGTACAAAGTATAAAATGACTATGGGCCATGGGGAAAGACAACTATGAAAAATAAGGATGACATAACTAAAAAAATATTCAAAACAATTACATATTTTTAAAATTTTAATCTATATAATAATGTCTACCAAAATGTCTTAACCATATCCATATTGGCCTTTAAAATATTTTTTATTTCAGTTAACAAACCATGCCAACCAAAATATAATTATTACCTTAATTTAAAAAAAAAAAAAATACATTATGATCATGAGGCTCTATTAAGTTTATTCATTTTGTTCTTTATGTATTGTTTAAAAAAAGTATCTTGCATGCCATTATTTATCAAAGGAAATCCATTTCTTATTTTTTAAAAATAATTATGTGGTAAATAAAAACTAGATAATATAATAAACTAAGTATAGCAAAAACTGTGATAAAAATTAGAGTATAAAGTATAAATAATAAACTAACTATGGTGTCATAGGGCATGGAAACTATGAAAATTGTAATGCAATTAGACCAACCTAGTCATTAGATGATGTGCTTTTGAAACTTAAAATATTTTCCATTTCTTGATTTCATTGACCATTAACATAATATAGCTAATGGACATAGTTTTGACACTTGGGGCATCATTTTTTATCACTGCTAAATTTTATAAATTTGTTACCTTGTATGAAAAAGAGCTAAAATTCTATTATAGATACATAATCCATGGCTTAACTAATATTATTTATTCTATTATGTAAATATGATATAATATTAGGATTTTAAAATAATAAAGTAACTCTAAGACACATGGATTAAGGATATCTAGCTTTAAGTAGTAAGGAATTTTTTGGAATTTTAAAGATCATAGACTTTGACAATGAGCTCTGGTGTTCTAACTTGGACTTCCTATATCAATGATGAATTTGTAATTAAGAAATAATGCTTCAAGAAATTACTTAGATAGAATGGTATAATTTGAGTACATCCCTCTGTAAGTCTCTCAAAAGACCAACAAGATAATAAAATAAACTACATATATCAAAAATTGTGACAAAAAACTAGAGTATAGAGCATAACCCAACTATGGGGGCATAGGGAAATATAACTATGAAAAGTGAGGATGACATAACTAAAACAAACATTCAAATTATTTTCATATTTTTATAATTATAAACAATATAATAAGATCTTCCAATATGTCCTAACCATAACCATAATCAATAATGGCCTTTCAAATATATATTTTATTTTAATTAACAAACCATGCTAACAAAAATATATTAATTACCTTAAACATTTAAAAACAAAATACAATACAAAAATATCTATAATGTTTCTATGGATAGTTGTGTTTTCAAAATGTGAGCCTCATAGTTGATTCATGTATATCTTCTTTATTAGGGTTGTATACCAAAGTTGTTAAGGCTGTCAATGTAAGTCAGTGAAACTTCCAGCTAGTGGATCATGTTTTAGCCTTGCCAAAATCAATAAATAAATATAATATTATCAATCTCAATATGATCCTAAGAAAGAGGTTGAAATCAATAATTTTTTATTTTTGTTATCATATATGTTCCAAAAGTATGGTTCTCCAGGACTATCTTTGTGTAGTACATATGATAAGATCATGTGCATTACTTAGTATAAATTGAATACTAACCTATGTAAGTCTCTCAAAATACAAAATAGATAATATAATCAACTAAGTATAACAAAAATTTTGACAAAAATTAGGGTATAGATTATAAATTGACTATGGGACCATAAAGAAAGATAATTATGAAATGTGATGATGATAGATATTAAAATAATATTTAAAACATTTTCATAGTTTTAAAAATATAAACTATATAGTAAGGTCTATCAAAATGTCTTAACCATATCTATAATTAATTATGACCTTTCAAATATTTTTTATTTCAATTAACAAACTATGCCAACCAAAATATAATTAGTACCTTAAATATTTAAAAACAAAATACAATTGTGAAACCTCTCTATATTTTCTATGGCTATTTTCAAGACATGAGCCTCATAGTTTTTTCAACTGTATCTTCTTTATTAGGGCTATAAAATATAACTATGAAGGTTCCCAAAGCAAATCAACAAGTCTTCCAACTAGTGGATCATGTTTCAACCTAGCCAAAATTAGTAAATAAATGTATGTAACATGATCAAGATTTAAGATGATCCTGAGGGAGAGGTTGAAATGAATAATGTTTTTTGTTGTAATCCTTTATGTCCCAAAAATATGGTTCTCCAAGACTCTTTTTTTGTAGTACATATGGTAAGATCACGTGCAATACTTAGTATAAATTGATTACAAACCTTTGTAAGTCTCTCAAAATACCAACTAGATAATATAATCTACTAAAAATAACATAAAATGTGATTAAAAAAAGAGAGTATAGATTATAAAGTGAATATGGGACTATATGACAAGACAACTATGAAAAGTGAGGATGACATAACTAAAAAATATTTAAAACATTTTCAGAGTTTTAAAATTATAAACAATATAATAAGGTCCACCAAAACATATTTATCATAACCATAATAAATAATGGTCTTTCAAATATTTTTATATTTCAATTAACAAATCATGCCAACCAAAATATAATTATTACTTTAAACATTTGAAAAAAAAATACAATATGAAAACCTATCTACAATTTCTATTGATGGACGTGTTTTAAAAATGTGAGTCTCACAATAGATTCATATATATCTTATTTATTATGGTGGTATACAGCAACTATGAAGGCTACAAGAGCAAGTCATCAAGTCTTTCAACTAGTGGATCATATTTGAGTCTTGCCAAAATCAATAAATATATGTAACATGTTCAAGATTCAAGATGAGTCTGAAGGAGAGGTTTAAATAAAGAATGTTTTTTTGTTATCTTTTATGTCCAAAATATATGGTTCTCTAGGAATATATTTATGTAGTACATAAAAAAAGATCATGTGCAATACTTAGTATAAATTGAGTACAAACTTCTTTAAGTCTCTCAAAATACCAACCAGATAATATAATTTATTAAGTATAGAAAAAATCATGACAAAAAATTAGATTATAATGTATAAACTGACTATGGGGCCATAGGGAAAGACAATTATTAAAATCAAAGATGACATAACTAAAAAATATTCAAAACATTTTCATAGTTTAAAATTATAAACTATATAGTAAGTTATACCAAATGTCTTAACCATATCCATAATCAATAATGACCTTTAAATCTTTTAAATTTCAATAAAAAAATAATGCCAACCAAAATATAATTATTACCTTAAACACTTAAAAGCAAAATGTAGTATGAAAACCTCTTTGTAGTTTTCATGTCTAATTGGGATTTCAAAATGTGAGCCTCACAGTCGATTCATATGTATCTTCATTATTAGGACTGTATACAACCATTATGAAGGCTACCAGAGTAAGTCAGTAAGTCTTCTAACTAATGTATCATGTTTCAACCTTTATAAAATTAGTAAATAAATGTATGTAACATGATCAAGATTCTAGATGAGCTTAAGGGATAGGTTGAAATCGATAATGTTCATTTTTTATCCTTTCTATCTTAAAAATACTCTTTTTGTGTTCTACATATGGTAAGATCATGTGTATTTATTAATATAAATTAAGTATAAACCTTTGTAAGTCTCTCATAAGACCAAATAGATAATATAATAAATTAAGTGTATCAAAAAAATTGACAAAAAATCAGAGCATAGAGTATAAATTGATTATGGGGCCATATAGCAAGACAACTATGAAAAATAAAGATGACATAATTGTAAAATATTCAAAACATTTTCATAGTTTTAAAATTTAAAATTATATAATTAGGTCTACCAAAATGTCTTAACCGTATCTATTGAGAGGTATTTTAACATGCCAACTTAGGTAGGGGTTGTTAATCCCTTCCTCTCCTAAAAGGAGACTTATGTAAACAAGTATCCTCAACTTGTTGGTTACCAGTTCATTATATGTAGGGTAACCTAGGAAAATTTCTAGACCATACCATTTCAAGGGTCTTTAGTATATATTTTAGATAGATAGATATGAATTAAAAATTAAGTGCTTAGGCTAAAGGAACCAACAAGATGATTTAAATATGAATAAATAGTTGATTCCAATGAAAATGTCTATTGCTTATAAATTCAAAAAGGAATAAATGAGTAATAAATAAGATCATGGAATCAAAATAAAAATGAAACTTAGACTGCAACTCAGAAACTAAACTAATCTAGATTAACATATTGATAGAAAAAGAGAGAATGACAAGGAGAAAGGGAAAAAGAGAGCCCACTTTCTAATGTTGGCCAACCTAGTAATGCTGAGGAAAAAAATTGATTAAAGTAGTCCTCATTTGATCTAAACCTAACACAACTCTAACTAAGGATGGTGAAAGAGTATGTGGAATGAAGTAGATGAGAAATGGAGGAAAATAGGGTAACCATATACATAAATAGACCAAGACTATGAGATGATTTTTTTTTAGATAAATATGTTTCTATTAAGGATCATTTTAGATTCATCAATTTCTTAGTGAGTTAAAAACTTGACATAAAAATAGCCTTGACTCAAAAAACTAATCTAGAAATCAAGGAAAAGCATGAAACAAAATGACTAGTCCACTACACGAGGTACTAATCTAAAAGGAGCCAACTAGGCATAGTCTCTTATAATCCTAGAATAATACCATGAGCTAAATTCTCTTAGTCCTAAAAAGTACTAACCCTTACTGTAATGAAATAGTTGATCTTATATAGGCATGTCAGCTTAAGGAATCCAAAATTTAATTCTAGTTCACATTCACCCACTAACAGGGTAGTCATAGAAATCATCAATGTGATTGGAAGATTGTGGTCAACCATGTGGATCAAAATATATGATAGATTTAATACATACATAGAATTTGCATAGTTGAACCATGCCTCAATTGAATTTTGGTAACCAAAGGTAGTTGGGATTACTCAGGACACCAACTACCCACCCTTCTATATAATCAATTACCATGCCTCTTTATAATTGAATTTGTTTTTTATGCCTTGTGGTTGATTATAATGCGCATGCCAGGTTAATTATTCCTAACTTATTCATGATTCAAATGGAATGTAATTTTATTTTGTGAATCAAAATTGATGTAAAATCCATTCTCAGCCTGTTAATAGTTTTGAGGGCTAGACGGACTATCAAATTTAGGCTTATGCCTTGTTGGTTGCATAAACAACATGTCCATAGCTTTGATGGTTTACTATCATATGGGTTCCTTTTGGACTCACCTCTATTTTTCACTCTTTGCATGGTTGGTTTTTCTTTTATGGGTCCCATTTTTCCACATGGAAACTTGTTGGTACCCACAAACTTTAGCATTATTATTCACTTTTTCCATTTTATGTCCACATGTCCCCTCTTCACTCTTTCTTTGCCTATATTGGTGATTTATACACATGCTAATTTTTATTTATGCCATGTAGAGAGATTTTACAATGTGTCACAATCTCACTTGTTCAAGCTTTGATAAACTATAAGGATTGCCTTAGGGCTACAGTGCAATGAGTTTTCACCACATGGCATCATATCACTCACCTAATTAAGTGGGGATCAAAATTCATCATTGTTCCTACATAGACCATCATAGGGGTTCATAGTAGTGATATTTCACCACATGGCATCATCTCATCATCCTAATAGCTTGAAACATTACTAAAGTCATGGTCCCATTGGGAAACCTTGAATAAAATTTATTAAATCTTAAAAGACTTTTTAACAAGCCCAGTACTATCAAACAAGTAACATGTGGTGAGGGACAGATCTATTAAATTAGCTAAGTATTTTAAATAATTATAAAGGTGCCACGTGGCTATAATTTTTTTATGAAATCAACTAAGTGTTGAAAGTATTTTTGGATAGTTTGGAGTTACCAGGATCACTGGGTGAGTGACACTTGGTGTTGTTAGCTTCTTTGGGTACCTTCAGGTATAATAGGAAAAGGCAAAATTGACAAATTTAGTAAAAAAAATGTCCAAACATACAAACATAAATTATTTTGAGAATTTAGATTAAAATGTCTAAGTCTAGAGCTAAAAAGCCTTTCTTCAAGAAAAATGTTTTGAAAACCCAGTCTTCACAATTTTTCCTTGTACAATTTTCATAATTTCTTTGTTTTGTGACACTATTTTTGAACATTGGCCTTTGTAACTTATTTTCATAATTTTTTTTTTGACTAGTCATAAACAATTTTATTGAAGAACTTTTTCAAAAATCCAAATACTTAAACACTATCTGTGAAGTATTCATAACTTTTGTTCAGAATAAACGTTCCAAATACATCTTTGAAATATTTTAGAAAGATTAAAAGACTTCAAAAGTTCTCATGAAATCAATCTTCATGCAAAAATTATGACTATATCCTTCACGCACACAAATTTTGACCAAAGATTTTTTAAAAAAGTGTCAATGCTAACTTGCACTTGAAACTAAATGGCTAAGAGAAGTCAAATTAAAATGACTAAGTGTAAGGCCAAAAATGACTAAGTATAGAATACAAACTCTACAAAAATTTATCTATTGCTTGATTCCAAATCTAATTTCATCCATTTATTTTAAAAATGACTAAGATCAGAAGTAAAACCTTATAAGAATTTAGTCATTCAAATTTAAATTAAAGCAGAAATGGCCAAAAAATGTTTAGGAAACAAAATTAAAAAACTTTGAGAAGTTAGATAAGTTCTTCAAATGTAATGTGAAATAGTTTAAAATGAAGCTATAAATTGTGTTTCAAAACAAAATCAAACAAATACACTAAGACTTAGTAGATTGATACAAATTCAAGCATTGAAACTAATTCACTACTAGATAAAAACTTGGTCTAAACTGAAGAAATGCAAATACATTAAAGTAATCTCATCTAGTCACTTATAACTTATAATATAGTATATTTGCAAGATGGTTGATTTGAACCAACAACCATAATGAACTCCTAAAAGGTATAAGACAAGACTACAAATCAAAAAGAGGGTCTCCATTTTCAAACTAAAAATGGGGCATGTTGTGTAAGCCACAACAAATGGTAACTCCTATTGGGAAATAATCTTGAGTATTTCAAGGATCCAAAATCCTTGATTTCACAAGAAGAAAAAATTATTAGCTACAAGGTATCACTTAGAATAAACTAGAATCCAAAGGCAATAAATTCTTATAAAAACAAGTGACATGCTAAGTTATAATCCTGATAAAACCATATGTGTGTGATTGATTGATTGATTTATTTATTTTTGCATTCACATGCAATGATTTAGATTTGCATAAGGTCATAATTGTTGAATGAAAAGGGTTTTATAATTTAACTTGTGGAAATTGGTTTGGGAGTTACTCTATTACTAGCTAGACATTTATAACCTTGATAGAGATACCTATGGTCCTTTCAAAAGTCCATCCTCCACTATGAACCAGGAAAGAAAGCCCATGGAGGAATTTGTCAAGATCACCATTTCAAGGAGAATTTTAGATCTTATATTTTGAATAAATTCTTGTAAAAGGGAGTTTTGTATTTGCATCCATAGAGGGGTTGGGACCAAGCCAAGTGTAAAAGGGAGTCAACAAGCCCATGACAACTCAATACAAATTAGAATTGAAGCAAAATATTTTTTCTAAAATTCACAATTTCTATTACAAATCATTGACTTTTAGAATTCAGGGAATGGACAAAGCAAAAATAATAATTCCCACAAGATCTTTCAGTAAAATTAAAATCAAGTTCTTTGAGTGCCATCTTTGTTGTCTTTATAACAACCTTTACTTTAATTTATTTAATTTACCAAGGTGAATCTAAGGACAAAAATAGTTGGGACAAACCCAACAATGAGGAAAAATAGAGAATAAACAATAAAAAAGCTAAGCCAAAAAACAAGGGACAAGAAAGAAAGAAATAAAATACAAAACAAGGAAGGAAAAAGAAATTATTTATAGAGTTTATTTTAGGCAAGAGCATACCTAAATTTAGATAAATAACTAATTATTTCAGATTTTTAGAAGGGTATAGGGAACACCTAATATATTTTAGGTTTTCCTCCATGATGGAAAACACTATCCCATAAATATTTATCAACTTACTTCTAATGCAACTCAAGCAATTTATAACTATATAATTATGCATCATGTTTGAATCTGGACTACAAAAAGCATGAGGGATATAGTTTAAAAAATAACTCATCCCATACATTTTATTTTAATTATGGATAGGGATGGGTACTCATACATACCAAACTGATTAGAAAATCTAACCTGAAAGTGGCATGTTTTTTGTGGCATCTAGTAGATGAGTCAGCTATCAGTTACTCCTTGATGCATGTAGATGCTTGCATAGCATCCCCTTTGTTGTCCTTGGAATTCATAAGTCATGAGAATGGTTAAGGTCCTTCCCATATCCAATACCTCTTAAATTTTTCATCAATGGATTAGGTATGTGGAGAGTAGGGCTAAACAAGGTCATTCTCAATTTGAACCTCAATTTTCATGACTTCTTCATTTAGGCCACTATGCTCATGAATTCCTATTTTTATTTCCTCTACTATTGAGATAAGCATTTGAGTGCTATTAACTAATTTGGAGTCAAGACTAAATTGAGGAGAGAGATCATAAATTTTAATTTTTTTTGGCTTGTTCTCCTCAAATGGATAATCACTTTCTTCTTGGTTTCCTTCTACTCTATTCACTACTATTGATGCAGGTAAAGTCTCATTGCCACCATAAAGATGTTGACTATTTTTTATTAGTATATTAAAAGTAGTAGTGGTACCCAAGGGTGAGAATGATTCAGAAGCATAGTATGTATATTCCTCATCTAATAGCTCCAACTCCCCCAAATGTTCTTTTAATTGATCACAAGAGATGTTATTTTGTTCATTTTATGTGGAAACATTCTTACCATTTTTATTTTAAGCCATTAATATGCCTCTCACAACTACTAATTATTCATTTTTAATGTTATCATATTTTTTGTTGTAGACTTCAAAGAATTGTTTAATCTTGTGAGATAAGATATCCTCAGTGTGCATGTTCAAATTTTCATCAGTGTTGCATCTAGATTCATAGACTCAAGATGGTGTATTAGGGTATGTCACTTAATAATTCAGATTATGCATTGCTTCATGATTGTCTCCTATAAAAAATAGTATTTTATTAGTACAAAGACCTAAAAATATTACACCACACAACATACTTATACTCAA
This sequence comes from Torreya grandis, assembly GCA_037957365.1. Classification (NCBI taxonomy): domain Eukaryota; kingdom Viridiplantae; phylum Streptophyta; class Pinopsida; order Cupressales; family Taxaceae; genus Torreya; species Torreya grandis. The sequence continues at coordinate 2,217,276 of JARHVA010001875.1, forward strand.
GCACTCTTTCTAGTGCCAATCTATTAAGAGTTATTTTGACATGACAACTTAAGTAAGGGTTATTAATCCCTTCCTCTCCTAAAAGGAGACCTATGTGATCAAATTTATCCAAAGTCATGGTTACAAGGTATAATTAGGTAAGGTAACCCATTCATCTTATTGTAACCATACCATATCAAAGGTCTTTGGTGTGTATTTGAAATAGATCAATATGAATTAAAAAGTAAGAGCTTATGCCTAAGGGACCAATAAAATGATTTAACTATGAGTAAAAATATGATTTGAAATAAAAATGTCTATTGATTATTATCTCAATAATTCATAAATGATAAATAAATAAGATAATGTAATCAAGATAAAAATTACACTTATATTGTGACTCAAAAATTAAACTAATTTAGACTAACAGACTTATAAAAAGAGGGAAAAAGAGAGAAGGGTAGGGAGAAAGAGATAAAGAGACCCTAATTTATAATGTTGACATGCCTGGTTCTATTGAGTAGACACATCTTAGATTAAATCAATCCTTATTTAAGCCTGACCTAACACAACTCCAGCTAAGGACAATACAAGAGTTTATGGAATGATGTAGAAGATACAAAGAGAGAAATAGGGTCACCATATAAATATATAGACCAAGTCTATTAGATGGAAAAGCATTCAGATAACTATGTATCTATAGAGGATCCTTTGAGATTCATCAAATTATTAGTGAGTTATAGGCTCAGCTTCCACATAGCCTCATCTCAGAAAACTACCTAGGCATAATCTCTTCTAATCTTAAAAGAACTACATACACATAACTCTCTTAGTCATAAAAGAGAACCATCCCTTATTACAAAATAAGAGTTCATATTATATAGGTACACAATCTTGAAGAGTCCAAATTTAAGTTCTAATTCACATTCTTCCATTAGTAGGGCAGTTTTAGCAATCACCAATGTGATTAGAAGAGTGTGGTCAAATATACATCTCAAAATTTGTGATAGATTTAATGCAAAACTAGAATTTTCATAGTTTAATGATGCCTTAATTGAATTATATTATCTAAAATTAGTTGGGATTTCATTTGGACCACTAGCTACCTACACTTCTATGCAATCAATTACCATGCTTCTTTATGGATGAGTTTATCTTTTATACCCAGTGTTGATTTTAATACACATACCATGCTAATTATTCTCACCATATTAATGATTTAGTTGGAATGTGATTTCACTATATGAGTAAAATTAGATGCATGGTCTATTCTCAGCCTCCTAATAGTTTGGGTAGCTAGAGGGGTCATAAAGTTTAGGCTCATACCTTGATAGATACGTAGATAACATGTCCTTAGCTTTGATGGCTTACTGCCATGTGGGTTACTTTCAGACTATCCTCTACATTGATCTCATTTCATGGTTAGTTTTACTTTTATGGGTCCTATTTTACCACTTGACACCTTGTTAGTACCCATATACTTTATCTTTGTTTCTCAAATTTTTAGTTCTATGGCCATATGGCCTCTCCTTGCTCTTTCATTATCTAGATTTAGGATTTATGCACATGTTGACCATTTTTTATATTATGAGGTGATATTTATTCATGTACCACAATCTCACTTACCTAAGTTTTAACAAGTAGTGAGGCTTGCATGGACTACCTTGGCATTGTGATACAACAAAATTTCACCACACAACATTATCTCATTCATACACATACGCAAGGCTCTACCATTCATCATTGGGCCTCTATGAACCACCTAAGATATATGGTGTAGTGAGATTTCACCATTTGGAATCATCCTGCCAACCTACTAACCTAAAGCATTATTGATGTCATGTCTTCATCAGGTAACCTTGAAAAACATTGACTAAGTTTAAAAAGAATTTTGACTAGGCCCTAAACTACCAAAATATTGACATGTGGCAAGGGGAAGCTTTATGAAAATTTCTAAGTCGTTTGAAAAATATGAAAGGTGTCATGTGGCTATGTAAATTTTTTGTGAAATCTTAGTGTTGAAAATCTTTTTGGATGGGGTGGAGTTGTTGGCACTGTTGACTAAGTGACACATGGTGTTGGTAGCTTCTTCGATTACCTATGGGCATAAAATGAAAAGGCATAATCAATGAACTAATTCAAAAAGTAATGGATAATAATTTTTAATTAAATGGATAAGATAATTTAAATTAAATTGACTAAGTCTAGAGTCAAAAATATTTTATTTCAGAAAAAATATTCTGAAAACTTTGTCTTCACAAGTTTTGGTTTTACAACTTTTCCTTGTACTATTTTTGTGAATTTTATTGTCATGACTCTTTTTTCTAACATTGTTACTTATAAATTTTATTCTCAAATTTTTTTACTAGTTTTAAACCATTTCTTAGATGTCCTTTTTCAAAAACCTAAGTACTTAGACATTCTCTACGAAGTCTTTGGAATTTTTTTTTGAAATAAAATTTTTAGCTACATCTTTGAAATTTTTCATGAATATTAAAAGGCTTAGATAGTTATCATGAATGTAATTTCCATGTAATTTCACTATTTCCTTCACATGCACAACTTCTGACAACCCATTTACCAAAAAAATAGAATGGCCAACTTGTATTTGAAAAAAAATGTCTAAGATAAGTTAAATTAAAATGACTAAGTGAAAATATGAATATGAATAAGTATAGAATGGAAAATATACACAAATTCAACCATTTAATTGATTCCAAATCCAATTTCATCAATTTATATGAAACATGACTAAGTTAAGAAGCAAAAATTTATAATCATTTAGTAATTTAGATTGAAATTAAGGAAAAAATGGAAAACAATTATTCAAGAAACTCTGAAAAGTTAGATAATTTATACAAATCTAATACGAAATTATCTAAAATAAAATTGTATAATCTATTTTGAAACACAAGGAAGAAAATAGACTAAGATTTAGTAGATTGATGTAAATTCAAGTATTAAAACTAACTCACTATTAGATAAAATCTTGGACTCAACTGAAGAAATACAAAGACATTAAAGTAAACTCTATTTACTACCACTGACAACTTTTAGGATTTCTGACAACTTGTATTTGAAGGACATTTATCAAAATAGTCTCTGTTTTATTTATTTTTTTATAATTATCTATGTTTCCAATCATGCCACTTAAAATTTAGATTTTGATTCTTTTTATGAGTTATTTATTAATTGTACTTATAAGAGTATGCAATGAAATAAATCTTAGAGAAATTAGATAAAACTAAAATATGACTTTGTGAAAAAAAAATATTACTAAAGCATAAGGCACACCAATTAACTCTAAAAAATAGATTTATCATAAAATAAAACAATATTAACCATGCAAGGGGTGTGAAAGAGCATGAGTTCACCAAAATGTAATATTAATAAATATATTTTCACTAAATTTTAATGTAAATACCCAATTACTTTTAACTATGATAACATGCATAAAAAAATCAAACCTAATTAATTAATTATAAATCTAAAAGTAAAATATATAGGATTTGGGTTTATTAATTTTATTTTTGTGATCTGTTTTTAATCATCAAAAGGTGAAAATGGAAATGAACACTTGAAGTGAGTAGATGCTAACCCAAAAAATTGACAACAATCGAAGAAATTTGATTAGTCTATTCTTTCCCATTTCAAATGGTTCAAATTGAGTTTCCATTGTAGACAAAATGGAATGCATACCCAATTTTTTTTTTAAATGTATGACATCCAAAATCATTTCTCAATTTCTCAATCTTTCTTTCTAATTACCTAAAAAATATAAATCTTCTTCCTTTCCTAACTAGGTAATGATATCTAAAAAAGTTAATAAAATGACATATGTTTTGGGGTCTACATTAAATCAAAGAATAGTCGAATTATCTTCATATTTATCAATCCACTAGACACTAACAATATACAAAATAACAAACCTTAAATATTGGAGGAGTTCCAATAACATGTAAAGCATTTTCTTGTGGTATGTCTAAATGTAAATTTGTGTTTTAATGAATGCTTGAATCTAAAATACTCATAATTTCTTAACAATTTCTAAATACAAAAATCAAAGTACACTTGAATTGCTTTTTTATAAAGGATTTAGAATGTTTGTGTATTTATAGACAAATGAATTCAACTTATGACTCTTATTGGCATGCTAACCAATAAAGTAATGACTAAAAGCAAAAAATGACAAGACACATAAAATAGGGTACCTTGACCAAAAGGCCCCCCTAAAAAATCTAAGAACACTTTTTAACGCTCTAGATTATTTGGAGTGTTAGGGAACACTTCAAATACATTCCCCTAGACATTTGACAATAGAGAGATAAATAGAGAGGAGAATTATAACCCATGAAACATACCAAATAACATTTAATATGGAACAATAATTAAAATGTACACCAACACCCTAAACTCATTTAAATTCATAAATAGTAAATATAAAGAGGATATTTTTAAGTGTATACAATAAGATATGTGGTAGGAAAAAAAGAGCTATAACATACATTTTGGAAATATCCATCTACCAAAAAGTTTTGGGCAAGGCTTCTAGCTAAATTTAATCATCCATTCAATGTCTTTTATTGGATAATTACTTTCTTGGATAATTAAGAATATTTCTAATCTTTTATGGTGTTAAATATGGTCAATTATTTTTGGATTCATGTTAAAATTCATTTTTAAGGCTACCTCTCACAAAAAATCTTCTCCACTGAGATTAAGATTTTAAGGATTTTAAGCAAGTGTTATCTATCTTGGTTAGAATTAGGTTAAATTTGTATTAAACTTCTTGGCCAATGTGACTTTATAGTGTGATCATTCCACTTATTTTTCATGAATAACTTTGTAACATAGTGTTATATTAATAACTAATTTTGAGTCCTTGCATCTTGATGTATAGTCATAAATGTATGCTTTTTTAATTTTCTTAGGGAGACTGTAGATGCCTTCGTAAATTTTAGTTCAATATTGTAGATGCCTTTATCATTTTTAGTTTAATAGTTACCATCTCAAAGGTGGTAGGTATTTTACTATTAGAATGATTTTAATTATATATATTCATATCTAATCTCTATAGGAACTGAAATATTACCTTCAATCATATTTAAGATATAAATTAAGTCTCATACCAAACATAAAGAAACATAGCTGAATGAAACAATATATGATCTCTGAAGAAACTAAAATATGGATAAAAAAATATGATATTTAAATGATAGTGAATTGGTAACCAATACAACTGAAGCAATGATTTATATAATCCATCTTGTCACCTTTCTATTCTACTTTAAAGCGATAGAGCAGGGAGTTGTAAAAACTATTTTCTAATTTTCTTCATAGTGTCTATCAAAGAATGAGGGATACCATCATTAAAAACATATAAAAAAATCACATCCACCAAAATAATATGATTACATAACTTAGATTCTCATTTAATTCTACTTTCATATAAAAACTAACAATCAAACTTCACAATTTTTCAAAATGCTATGGTGTAATGGTGAGTGGGTCACTGCTAAGAGCATGATCCATGTCCAAATTTCCCTAGAAGAAATGTGGTGATAAGGCTTTAAAAAATGATACATTTATGTTGATTTGTGGGACATTTTAATACTTGTGTGTGTTGGTGAGTGTTAATCCACATATGTTCAACATGAACTCACTCATTGTTTACTTTCAAGATTTAATGAATAAAGGTACTTAGAAATGTAACCTATTTTTATGGATAACTTCAATAGACATGTTTGTGGGTTTAATTAACTTGGAAGATAAGCCATATTAATAATTAATAAAATCTTATTCCATACATAGTCATAACTTAACCTGGATTTATCAATAAAAATAAATATGTAATATAAATCAACTTTATCAATAAAAAATTATATTGGTTATGATCCATGTAAATCTCAAAAATGTAATTCAAGCTTACCTAACACCAGGTTTTTATTTGATTCTAACAATCATTCTTAAATTATTTTGGTCTACACTCTCAATAAATCACATCAATTTATACTAAAAAATGTTAAATATTAAAATAAATTGATTAGTTTCCTAACTAAAATCAACCAATTTATAAGTGTTGGTTAAACTTACCTATTAAACACTACTCATAATATTATCTAAAATTTGAATACATATAAAATTGTTAGAATATAAACATAAAGATTAGAATTCAATTCATACCTGAAATAATCCCCATTCTTCACAAGCTTGACCAATATTTTTGATCTCTTCTTCTCTATGTTATGGTTGTCTAATCTTGCCAATGTCAGTGACAAGAATGTTGAGCTAATGGATGGTTTGATAACATGGAGTTGTGAGTAATACTAGTCTCTCTTCTTGAATTTTCACATATCTCTCTCGTACTTCTTGGAGCTACTTGTTATCAAGTTTATCAAGACACTCAACTTTAATAATAAAACTTCCCCATTTGGGTAATCTGTTGAAATCAACTAGAACCATTGTTGTTCTTATAAATTAATGAAATATTCAATATATTTGGCCAAAAATATATCCTTTAGTCTTTAACACTAATTTTAAGAATGTCAAATGCACCCTATATGTAAGGAATCCAAAAATTAAGACAAAATGTTTATCCTTCAATCAAAAACACTTTTAATGTAAATTTTAGATCAAAGTGAATTAAATATTTATGGAAAGTTATAGATGGAGTGGATATATATATATATAGCACTAAATGTTGACACTCCAAAGTTTAAATGTGATCCAAAATAACATGGTAGAGGTATTATGTTTAGTATAAAACTAGATTTAAGAAGTAAAGCCATGGGGGATGAACAAATGAGAAAAACATGTTGAACAATAAAATTCTAGCTTTAAAAGTAGTTTGTGCACCATATTTAATGTCATAGATGTGAGTAAAATATAACCGTGGTGGTTTGTAATGTCTATGAGATGTTAATAATAAAATATTAGAATTAAATTTGAAGTCCAATTGATGATCATAATGTAGTTTCAATCTTAAATTTGACTATCATATGGATTTTTTCTTCTTATTTAGAGAAGTTGATCTAAACATGGTAATTCAATAAAATGTTATAGTTTCAGAATCCCCTCACTATTCCAACAAAGAATACTAATGTGGGGAAAAAAATCCTCTTCAAACACTACAAGTTCACAACTCAAATTAACCTTGGAAAGCTAACAACCCAAATTATCCTTGTAATCTCTAGAACCTGATGTCATCTAGAAGATGGAATCCTCCTTATTATTAAAATTTACACCTTACGCTTATTCAATATGGATTCATGCACCATCCTTTGATAAATAGGGATAAGATCATTCTTAAGGTTATTCTATTTACCAATGATCACATAATCTTGAGCTCCATTCTTAATATAATCTCCAACTTTTCCCCCCTAGACATCAGAGAATATTAATCTAGCCTCATCTGATTCCCTTAATTCAAATAATGGTTTGTGCCCATTCCTTGAATCATCCCAAAAATAAGACTTCCTACCATTATTTATGACCCATGAGATACAATTAGTTATGAGAGGTTTGCAATAAAGAAAGAAATTTCAAATGCGAGAACCAAGAGGCAAAGAAGCCATGGAGAGAATAGCCAACAAGTCCTCAGATCCCAAATATTTTTGTTTTATGATTTTAATACACAAGGCCAATGATGTATAAAAACATTCCACAACAAATTATCCCCCAAAGTTGTAGTCTATAAAATCATCATCCTAATTCCTATGCCACCTAATTTTTTAGAACTATACACTCTATCCAAGCTGACTAAGTGTACTTTTCTAGCCTCTTCACTTCCTTGTCAAAAGAAGGATCTACATAATTTATTGATGTTGTTAACAAATTTTTCTTGAGGTTTCAAAATTGACAACAAGTATATTCGCACTAGAATCTACGTCACTATCCTCCACTTTCAAGTCCAATCATGTTTTATGTTAGGTTTATATATTATGTAGTTTTATTTTATGTTATATAAAATCATAATAATGTCAATAAAATTTGTTATAATAATAAATTATTCTAATGATATTTTTTATGATTTTATGTAGGTATTAAAGTAACATATACATAATTTTTAAAGAAGAGTAAGATCACATTTAATTTCTTAACAATCTAGATCTAGTTAAACTTGGTGACTAGATCCCTGATAATGATGGGATACATTAATTTTTTTAATTTTAGTATACTAATATAATATACTATAACGATATTACCTATTATATTTTGTAATGTATATTAGATTGAATTATATATTATTGAATAGTATATTTATTTATTTTACAAATATAATAATAATATATTATTTATAATTTAGTATAATAATATAATATAAATTATAATAATATTATAGATAATATATCACTAGTATAATATATTTATTATAATTTATTTCTAAATACAATCAGTTACTATTATTTAAGCCTTGCTTTACTACATGAAGTATAAGAGTCATTAACTTATAGATCCACATGATAAAATGAAGAATCACGTGGTTAATAGATCAACATGTATATTTAAACCATGCAAAGATTTGTTTTCACTGCCAAGAAAATATTGGAAGTATACACAAAACACCTGAAGGCTTTGACATAATGACTTAAATAAAAGTGGTTTCATGAAATTCTATTCCACTAAAATATGCACATAATGGTTTCCCTAATGACACTTCAGAGATTTTAAATGAAATATGTCAAGTGGATGTCATCTCTTGGAGTGCTAAGGTTGTAAGGTATGCAAAAAATCTGTTCTCTAAAAAAGTACCAAAGGCATTTAAGTAAATGCAATGTGCAAAAGTGGTTTCATTGAATACTATGGTTTTTTTTTATTTTTTGTTGTTGTTGAATAGACTAGAAATAGTTCCACCAAAATGATGAAAGTGGTGTTGTTTGGCCCAAAATTTATAAAGGAGGAGGTAAAAGAGTAAGAAACTATATCCACATTTGGTACCTCACTAATGGTCATAAGGAAAGCCATCATGAAGAATAACTATGTTAGTTCAATAGTGAATCACCTAATAATGTCAATCTATGTGACTATGAATTAGTACCCTGCATTCTAGAACATAAAGCAATCATAGCATACACTCTTGCGATATTGAACACTTCATTGATGGATTTATTTTCTTAATGGAAGGTATCTGAAGATGTGTAGGAAGAACTAGTTGGAGGTAGTTCATAGTAGATGAACATCATGTCATCTCATGAATTACTTGGAATTTAAGCCATATCTAGGCTCTCTATTTATAACCTATTGAATCTATGCTTGGTCTTCATATATCTCTTGTTGTAGCACCTTCAATATGTCAGTGGTGGCTTACTTTACATTTCTCACAAATTTTTTCTATGTTGGTATAGTAGGTGGTGTCAGGCATCTTCAACTATGAATAGTACATCATGAAAACAAGAACCACTCCCATCATTAGAATGATTGGCCACACAAAATCTACCTAAGGTTTGGTTTAGTTTTGTTGTTTTTGGTTTGGTGTTTTGTGGAGTTGGAGAAGGGGGTTTTATCGAAGGTTTTTAGAGGCCTCAAAATTCAAAATTTTGAAGTGGATAACCTAAAGTGGATATCACCTCATCAACATTGAGAGCACAAAAATTGCAATGGTATTCAAAATTATTAATTTATGTTAATTTTGTTATTATTATTGTTAAAGTGTTTTGGTTGATGACTGTAAGTGTGCATCTAAACATGAATGAGAATGTGTAGGTGTGTGAGAGTGAGAACATGTCATTCATAGCAATGAAATCCATAACTAATCATGTAAGAGGGTCTATAGTAGGAAATGATAAATTATTGGTGAACATAAATTTATGGCCTAATTATGCTCATGCAGCAATCCAAAAATTCTTCCACTAATTATTTTTGCCCAATTCAAACCATTGTACTATTATTAGTTGGGAATGGACCATTTCTCTCTCTCCTACCCTTTCAATGTTTAATCAGTGTGAATTTAAAGTCATTGCAAAAAATTGGTCAAAGTTTTAATTCTCATAAATGATTAGACAATATAAATATTTTATATTTTTAAATTGAAATTCAAGTATTTTCTCTAATAAAATAATCTTATCTTATCACTTTAGTGAATAGAAAGTGAGGTAAATAACATTTTTTTAATTTTTAATTTTGAAAATTGGATTTACCACTGAAAAATCTTTAGAAATTAGGGATACACATGTTTTCCAATATAAAATTAATTGAGAAATTGGTTACAATATTGCCAACATAACAAGTACTAATAATTAAAAGTATGATTGGGACTCCATTTCCTGATAATAATTAATTATATATAAAAATAATAAACAATCTTAACATTTATGAGAAATTAACTACTAGACATATACAAATTTGTATGAATTATATAATTTATTATATATAAATAATAACATAGAAATATAAATATTAAAAATAAAATACCTATATAAAATTATTAATAATATAAATTTATTGAAAATCATATATATCAAGATTAAGAACATACATAAATGCCATAATCAGACCCTTGAAAGAAAAGGCAAGGCAATACAAATGATGAAAATAGTGAAAGATTTTAATGTGATTTGGATACTGATGATATGGGTAATAACAAGGTATTTTAGGTGATATACCAAGGGGCCCATATCATACACCAGATACAAAATCAGTGAAACTATTAGATTCACATGACTAGTGTGCATTATAAAGTGATCTACAATGTGTAAATTGGTAACATATTTGATTAAATTTTATATTATCAAGGGTGGATGAGGATGTGGTGAGAGATTATTTAATTCTAGAATGACTTCAAGTCTCATGTGTAATGTGAATCAATGATGCAATGCCATTGATTTTTAGGAAAGACATTGAGGTCCTATAGTCTATCATGTATCTTCCATTCATCAATGATGCCAACATATTGACTTGTATAAAAATTAAATTATGATTTTATAGCAATGATTAAAATATATTTACTTCTATAAAAACTACATTAGGCTTAAGAAAATATGAAAATGTCATACTAAGATCCCTAGAAGAAATGTCAAGGCCATATAAAACTTTGAAATAGTCAAAGACGTCAAGGTGATATGGGCAATGATGGTGAGTGGAAATAACAAGGTATTTTTGATAATATCATACACCAAGGGGTCCATATTAAACATCAAACCCCAGATTCAATATATCTTTGAGATTTACATGATCATTGTGCATTACAAAGGGATACATATCTTACAAGGTGGAAAAATATTTGAATGGCCATTTTTGATTGTGAAGGATGGACGAGGAAGTCATGAGATCTAATCTAATTGATATATGGATACACAACTTACGTGTAGCTCAAATAAATAATGTAATGTTGTTGATGTGGAGATAAGATATTGAGCTCTCACAGTCTATTTTATGGGTTTCATTTGTCCATGCTATAGATTGCATTCTATTTTGTGAATAATAGATGGATAATGTTTGTGTCTTCCATTAGGATATTATGTTGTGTAGAGGCATCATACAACTTTAGTTTTTACTCTAAGATCATCAAAAGTTGCTTTAGATATAATCAATTGTACACCATCTATATCTCTCAAGACATAGTTGAGTATGTGGGAATTGTTTTAGGGTTGTTATATGACCTTTTCCATCTACAAAAAGGAATATTAATGATATATATTATAATAATAACATATATTAATAATAAATATGTGATGATTATAATAATTATACTAAAATAATATTACATAATTAAGTAAATATATATAATATTAATATTTTATAATATAATATATCAATATATTTAACATATTGTTTTAAACATATATTAAAACAATATAATATATATTAGCTATATATTACTATATATATTATTAATAATGTAAATCCATAATTAAGATCTAATTACAATTGAATAACACAAAACTAAAGGACCTCTTGAGAAGCAGATGGTGTTTTATGACACAAAGTAGTTGACACTTAGAAAAAAGATATACAAGATGAAAGAGGTTGACGACATAGGTGGACCAGTTGGAGAAGGTTTTTAACACATATATCACAACTCTTTATTTTGGTTGGCTTGTAAAATGATTTCACAACTAATTGATTTCCATGCTTAGTGAGCATAATATGATGTCTTGTGCTCTGGTATGTTCCCACACTTATCACTTCCAATTAATCTCAAATGTCTATGACTATTAAATGATGATTGTGTTTTACATCAATCCAACAACCATTATTGAGAATGTACAAACTAGGTAAATCATGTGTTTTTTCATACAACATGGTGATGAGTTGTATGGGGAGGAGACATTTTATTTCTCGAAGAGCTTGACCAATGGAGAAGTGGTTTGGAAGGAATAGGTAATAAAAAACATACAAGTGGTGAAATATTTCAAGGTCAGTTGAGTGGTGATGGTGAATGGTAATTACAGGTTATCTAATTTTATATCATATATCATATAGCCGCTATCATATTGTAGACCTAGATTTAGGTCATTTTTTGATTTAAATGAGTTGCACACATTACAAATGGGTATGTAACTTACAAGGTGGAAACATTATTAATTAGAAAATTTTAATTATTAAGGGTGGAGAGGATGTTATGAGTGTTGATTTGATTTTGACAAGGATCCACATTAGATGAGTGTCTCAAATCCATATTATAATGTTGTTTATGTGTCGATAAGACATTGGGGTATCAGAGTCTATCTTATATCTTATGTTAATCCATGATATAAATAAGTTAACATATAGAGTAATTAAATTATGCTCAATAGTATATGGAAACACAAAATTTATACCCATTGAAGAAAGGGCAAGGTGATAAAGAACATTCAAGTGGTGAAATATTTCAATATGTGGTAGGTGGCAACATTTAGTGATAATGATAGTGTATTTCATGTGATATCATATGCGAGGGGGACTATATTATTAAACAAACCTATAATGATTGTGGTGGTTATATTTACATGACCCACACCACCCAATGCAAAGGGGTCTATAAATTTTAGGGTGGTGACAACTTTGATTTTATTATTTTATATTATTGAGGATGGATGAAGATATGATGAGAGTTGATTTGATTACAACAAGATTTCATGTTTTATGTGTTGCTCCAATCAATAATGTGTAATGTCTATAATGTAGGAAAAGGACAATGAGGTCTTAGAGTCTATCTCATTGATTTTGTTCATCCATGTTGCAAATATATTAACCCCTTAATAAAAAAATTTAAATACAAATCCCTTTTGTCATTCCTTGCACCACTAGGGCAAATGCTAGTATATTAGTTGTAATAAAATACAGGGTGTACTCTGGGATTATAAATGAATTATTCTCAGTTAAAAATCTACCATACATTTATGGGGTTTATAATAGGGTTGTAAAAATATTAACATGTTAAAATATGCATAAGTATGTGTAATTAAAATATCGATAAACAAAAATAAGTGACTAGCAAATGGTTTAAAAAATAAAGGAGGTAAATCTAAATAAGAGATTCTAAGAAGTGCTTGAAAGAGAGGATTTTAAAATTGTTTCATTTTTACATATGATTAAAATATGTTAATGTTAATAAAGTAAACAATATAATGGATGTGAAATCCAAGTGATCAATTAATAAGGTGCTCTAACAAGGAATACAATATTTGATCTTCTTTTTTTCTAACACGGATTTATGCAACATCTTGCATTTTTGCATATGTATCAAAATGAAGATAAAATTGACCTAATAAAATCAAATGAGAGAAAAAATACTAACATAATATTTAAGCTAAAAAAATAATAAAAATTGAACACGCATAATATTACATAGTATATGTGATTTAACCCAAGAAAAATATTTTGAGTAAAAAACCTATCACAATAACTCCTTTAATGTATTAACTCAATCATTTACAATATAAAAATTAATTTCCAAGCTTTTAATCTCCATTATTGTATGTGTGAGTATATATAGGCACATAAATATGTAATTTTCAAAGAGATAAAACCATGGGCTGTATAAAATATTCCTAAAATAACTAGCAATTTGATTATGATGTATATCAAAGTCATGATGATCAGGTATATAAAGCTCATTAATTTGAATAATATTTTTGGGATGTAGATATGAAAAAATATGACATTCATCAAAATCTTCAAATTTGTGATTAAGAATGTTTTCATTTGAAGCTTTATCATTTGAAATTAATTCATTTTTAGAAACTATACAACAAATATACCATGGGTGGTAGTAGTTTTACATGCTTTCCTAGTTTTTAACTACATAATCAATAGAATAACCAATGTATACAATAATGTTTTTAAAATTCTTGTAAGAATTGGTTCACTCCATTCAAATAATGCATAAGTAATATAATATTTTTATGGAATTGCAAAAATCCTAGAAAAGCTATGAATGATAGCTGACACATTTTTTTTTTCCATTTTTCACCATGGTGATTTTTATCATATGAACAATTTATTAAAGATCATATAAGTGGTAGTGAATCTAATGAATAATTTTGATTCATGAATGCATAAATGAAGGTTGAAGTAGAAATCAAAATATACTTACTATGAAAAACATGGAATAGTATTTTCTTACGAACTTTTAATGAGACAAATGATTGGCTACATATAACAAATGTGACTTTTTGTAAAATATCACAAACATATTGTGCACTAATGTCATGTTCAACAATAATACCATTGAAAAGTTTCCTGAATTCATTTGAATATTGTTAATGTGAGTTTTAACTTTCATATGTTCTTGTTAGCATATGGTTATAACTTTTAGACTAGTTCTCTACTTTTGAAGCATATTTTAAAATATATTTCAATACAACTTCACATGAAAGAATAGGTTAACAATCGACATTTGATCTACAAATGTAAAGCATGGATGGATTTTAAGTATTCAATTGTCATCATTATGAGAAGGAATATATTTTTTGGCTTTGTTATTTTCAAAGACTAAGGAACATTCTTGATGTAATTCCCAGAACTCTTTGTAAGTTAACATTGAAAAATTGCTCATTTTTTCCTTAATCATGTTTATTATGTGAACTTAGTATACCTTTGAACATGATTAAAAATATATTCATAGTCAATAAAATTATTTCTTTAATTATGTATATTGTATTTAATAAATGTGGATCATCAAGAATATAATGATGAATCATTTTATTTCTATGAAAGCTATGACATGGATTTCAAGTCGATATCTATGTCAAAATAAAATTTTGCATTTACAACTTTAGTTTAATCTTCCCAATCTAATGTATAATATTCAGTCTATATTTTGTCTAAATAAATTCATGAATGTGTGTAGAACCTTTATGTTTATATTCATACTTGATAATAATATTTATTTATATGAGGTTAAATACAATAATTTATTTAAAAAAAAATAAAAGGTAAAATGAAGCATTTTATGGCATACCTCTACCAATAGTCTTATCCTTATAAGTGATTTTATAATAGTTCCTCACAAAATATTATAAATTTATGATGCATATAAAGAGATGTATGCTGTGGATTAGAGATAATATATTTTATTCTCCAATAATAAGATTGAAATAGATTTTTAGATGGCTTGAAACACTTTACTCTATGAAAATCCAGCCATTTGTTGTCAGTAGAACACAACATGAAAAATAAAGTAGGAGAAAATAATTAATCAATCATGTCAGTAAGTTCAACATGGATTTTTTTCTAATATGATCTTATTCCCTAAAAAGTGTAAGCATAAAACATCAAGTATTAAGTAATATTATCATTAGTAAATACATGGAGTCATTCTTGAATATCCATAATAATAGTATCCAAATTATTCTCTTTATTTTTTCTTAACACAAACATTTGTGGTTCCTTGGGTATGATGACACATCATTAGATTAAGTAGAAAAAACCTAAATCTTGGATGGATACCAATTATTTTCTCATTATAATGTACACAAATTACATGCATGTTCATACATCTAAACTTGTTTGAAGTGAGGTACTCTAAACATAACTTAACATGTCGGAAAAATAGGAAATGACATAGCAAATGAACTTTTTTTTCATTTCATTTACATGAGATGTGGCAACTTTTATCAAAGGCATAACATATGTTATTTCTTGGTTTTTTTATTTCAAGTAATAATGATTTCTTATATTTATGTTCTTGTATTTAGAAGAATAAGGATGAATGAGGAAGGTGGTTCTACTATGTAATCAAAACATGTAGTTTATGATCCATCTAAAACTAGGTTAGTTTGTTATGATTATTCAAGCTTAATACATACATATGAAAGCATAAATGAGATGTCAGTTGGTTCAATTATTTTTAATATAAAAATGTATTACCAAGTTTTATGTTTCCCCTATTGTATGTGACAGTATATATAATTACATCAATAAGTAACTTACAAAGTGGTTAAACCATAGGATATATAAAATATGTGCTAAAACAACCAAAATACATGCCAATAAAGTCTCAAAAAATTAGAGTGCTACCCTAAACCCTATTGTAAGCTATCCATTTTCACCCATTTTTGCTATATATTCTCGTAAAGTGTAAATCATTAAAAATATACAAAAGTTTTCCAACACAAAAGAGAAAGGATGCAAAATATAAAAGTCTGGTAAGGATAATACTATTTAAAATGCAATAAAATTTAGGGCCTGGAGTTCAATATTACCAATCTCAACTATTGACTTTTCTAATGTTAGTAACTAAAATTTATGAATTCTTAGAGCCCAAACTATTTTTAATGCAATTTTTTAAAGGTTTTATCAAGTTATGGGTGGGATTGACACATTATGAGTATTTTTTGGTTCCCATGTTGGGCATATATATATTTTTATGTGCACAACCACACACATTGGTAGTTCAGGTGGTTTGGTGCCAATTATATAAACTATAACATGAATTTCACCAATAAAACCATTGACCAACCCAAATTTAACTCAGAAATTGGATGCAAACATATTCTTTTGTCCTTTTGATAAAATAATTTTGATATCTAATTTATCATTATCTAGATCTCAAAAATTCTTTTCCCTTGTACATTATGTATTAATCAGTGCAATTGACATATTTAATTATTTCAACATTTCCTTGTCTTGTGTTAATGAAAAAGTATGTGTTGCATATAGTATATTATATAAATGAAAAAAAAAAAATTTCTAAAGAAAAATAATTATTAGTTCAAGATAGTAATAGATTCCAATCTTCAACTTTTGTTTCAATATTTTGCATATTCAATAGAAAATTTCATAAATTTTCCCAATATGGACAAGAGCCTTTTTGATAATAATTTGTGTGATGTAAAAATAATGTGAAACATTTTCCAAAGATTGGAACCATATGATGTTTTATCATACATTTGTATATCACTTACCCAAGAAATCACCAACAAGAATAATAGATCTTACACCAAATCGATCATTTTTATGTTGTAGAGAGGCTTCTCACAAATGTTGCTCAATATATGTTAATAGATTCAACCATGTAAAACTAAGTTCATCAATCATAATGTATCTGATATATTGCAAAGACTATTTTAAAGATATGAAGGCTTTACTTGTAATGGTTTCATTTATTTTATAGGTAGGCAAAAGCATGAATGCACTGTCCAAATATTAATATTAAACACTACAATACCTATTTGTCCAAGTAATAGTAGTGTAAAATTATTGTGATTTGATTTCAAATTAAATATAAGTTTGTTTATAAGGTGTGATTTTCTTGTATGAGAATTACCTTGTATAATCATCTTCAATGCAAGCATTATGGTGTGTTGATTGTAGTGATGCATAA
>JARHVA010001875.1:2240000-2250000 GCA_037957365.1 Torreya grandis
TCATATCACAATAAAAGTTTTCATTTATGAAACCACAAAGTACAACCTAATCATTGATCAGTAATAGAGTCGACTTGAGAAATATGCAACTTTTGATGTCTACAAGGAGAGTAATTTGGATGATCCAAACATTGTCTTGGGGACATATAATTTGGAATTAATTGATTATTTATTGTAACTTATACATAAGATTGAAACTCTTCTAAAATGAGAGAGTGAAAATTCATCATACATTGAATAGGGTCCACAAGAACAGAGGACATAAAGTAATGGAACATCAAAATAGATGCCAAAATGGACCATTAAAACATTGAAAGATGTGAAAATTGATGGATTTGGGAAAATAGGCACTAGAATTGCACATGTGGGTGCATCTCAATCAAACAAGTACCTTTATGAAATTCAAGATAGGATTGATAAACTCACCTTGGATGATTCTCTATAACAAGTACTCAATGTTATGTTTGATTTAGAAATAACATCTTTCAAACAATCTGATAAGATTGAACTTTGGAGAAAACCAATGAAATATGAATATAATTCATTGGTGAAAAATGATAAAAGGTAATTGGTTAATCATCCATATGGATACAAACCAATTGGATACAAGTGGGTCTACCACAATAAATACAAAGTTGATGTATCACGTAAAAAACATAAAGAAAGGCTTGTTGTAAAGGCATATGCTTAAAAGGAATGAATTGATTATAATAAAACCCTTTCAACTATAAAAAAATGGACTACCATTCGAACCATGTTCATTATCTCAGTTCAAAATGGATGGAAAATTCACTAAATAGATGCCAAAATTATATTTCTAAATGGTGACATCAATGTCACTATGTACATGACATAACCTGAAGGTTTGTAGTAAATATCCAAGAGCACAAGGTGTGAAAAATAAAAAATATCATTTTATGGTTTGAATTAATCCCCTCAAAAATAGTACAAAAAACTAGTTGAGCACCCCATGAACATGAACTTCAAATGTTTTAAGTTTAAATATGTAACTCTTTTTGTCAAAATAATTGACAAGAAATTTATTTTGTGGTGTTGTATGTTAATGATTTGATCATCATAAGGAATAATGAATAATACAATGTAAAGTTCAAATTAGAGTTGATGAAATTCTTTGAATTGACTAATTTTTGTTATCTTCATTACTATTTGGGTATTGATGTAATTTAAAAACCAAATTATTTTTTCATCGCTTAATAGAAATGTAATGCTAACATTCTGAGCATGTTCAGAATGCAATATTGTAAGTCTATTAGCATGCCCATGGAATAGAATCAAAAATTTTCATCTAAAGATACAATATATTTGGTTAGTGCCACTAAATACATACAACTCATTGGGAGTTCAATATATGTGACCAAAATTAGATCATATATATCTTTTGTTATTGGTGTTCTTTTAAGATTCATGAAATAACCAAGAGACAATCATTGGGTATCCACAAAAAGAGTCCTTAAATAAATTAAAATAACATAAATTTTGGGCTCAAATACTCCAAGACATGAGACTTGAAACTAGTTAGATATTTAGATTATGACTATGTTGGTGATCATGAAGATGGAAATCTCACTATAAGTTTTTTGATAAATTTAGGAACATAAATTATTGTTTGTAAATTTAAGAATCAATAAGTGTCATAAATTTATTTAGTTTAAGAAAAATGTATGTCCAATTTAGAGGCAACTAGAGAGATCTTTGGGCATAGAAGTATTCTTTCATATTTTTAGGAATAACAAGTTTCATCAACACCTCTCATGGTTGACAACACTTTTGTAATATAAGTGGAAAAGAATATAGTCTTTCATGACCAAACCAAGCATATCAACATTGAATTTCATTTGATTCTTCACTATTGAAAGATGACAATGTCAAGTTGTAATATTTCCCTATAATAGAACAACCAACAGACAACCTAACAAAAGTTCTTGGATGAAAAAAGATTGAAATGTTCAAAAGAATGTCTGGTCAAAGACTCATATAGATTAAGGGTGGATGTAATAATATTTTACATATTGCTTATTAATGCTAGGTGTCTTAAGTATATTTTATCTTATTGTAATAAGTTGGTTACCATTCTTCTTAGAATAGTAAGGGTCATTTGGAAATGTCAAGTTAACACCTATTTATTTTCTTATTTATGCTTTGCTCAATTTCAATTTGAATCATGAAGATAATTTTAGCTTGCACCATATATTAATCATTGTCATTCTGTTAATAAATTATCTGTCTTCATGATCCATATTGTTCCATTTGGAGAAATGATGAATTTTTGTTTTGAAATTCATCTACAATAAATGAATACTTTGTTTGATATTTGAGTTTGCATGCCTTGATAATTCTTCATGCCTGCTTTCTGTAAACCATTTTTTTTTTGTAAACCAAAGTTATTACATTACACAAAATTAATATTAATAATAAACATAGAATCTAAATATTGTTAACATATCATAATATTAGGTGTAGTATATTATAATATTGGATTAAGAGTTATGATTGTAATCATTTTTGAATTTTTTTCAATTTACTTTTTCATAATGTTCACCTACACATAAAAACATTAATCGATTAATTGTAGTTATGTTTTTCTGCAATCCTTATATTAAAAAGTTCCCCATCTTCATGTTATATGTCAATAGCTAATTTTTCTATAGATTTGTGTTTATTTCATTTGTAGCATAAGTTCAAAATTTCAAAGTTTGTTCATTCATTTTTTATATTGGTTTTTATTAAGAAAAAAATGCCACATTTTAATACCTAAGAATTATACTATTTACACTTGATCTATTATATATTAAATTTTTTAATTTATTTAGGTAGCATGAGTAAACTAGCTTATATTTACATGAATTTATATTATATAAAAAAATAATAATTCTTAAATTAGTTTTTAGTATTATACTATTGAAATGATAGGTAAAGTTGATGGCCATAAGAATGTGTTTTAAAAATATTAGTTGTTGGATCACATTTGTTATTTTTATTAGTGAATTAAAGTTCTTAGTTATAGGAAGATTCAACCTATTGTTTTGTGGTCTCCCTACTCATATTTAAATCGAAATACCCCATATATTTGTCATTATTATTATCATCACCATCATCTTTTGCCATGACCTATGCCTTAATAATGATTTCTGAATTTAGTCACTTTTAAATAAAATCACAACACTCTATGGAACCATTATATATATATATATGTATCAGCTCATGGGATTTATTAATTTCTATGGCTATAATTAAAATCTTAACAAAAATGAAATCTAAATATTCCTTTAAATATTTAAAATTTAATTTAATTTTATATATTATATTCTATATTAATATTATTTATATATTATAATGTATAAAATATAAATATAATTAATATGAATAATACATATAATATAAACCATTACGACATATATGAATAATAAATACTTTAATAAAAATGTAATTATATATTATAATAAACATTATTTAATAAAATATATAATGGAATTAGTATATAATTACTTGATAAATATAATATAACTATTTATTAATATAACTATTATTCCTAATGTAATATACTAGTGTTAGGAGAGCGTATGCCAAAATTGGTAGGGATTTAAACCACACTCCACCATAGATCTTAAAATTGGCAGCACTCGTACTCCTAATGAAAATTTTACCTCTCCTCCATTCACTAAATAAATATAAATGTTCACTATTGTTTGGAATATACTCATTGTTGTTGGTATTATTGATAGAGATAAGGAAAAATCTCAAAAATATTTGTAAGCATATCTATTTATATATGGAACCCTACATCCATATCTATTTATATATGGTAGTTTTAGCTCATCTTGAATTATTTCACTACTTTAATTAATTGTATGGTCTTGTCCTTGTCTACCACTTCTTTATTGCTCAAGTTCACAATAAAACATGATGTCTCATCAATGCACAACTCATTGTCATGTCGTATGAAGTAACATAGTACCTCCTTTTCTACCATCACCTCCACTAGAAATATAAAATTATTTCTACTTTATTCTTTGTGGAATTGTCCCAATGGTCATTGGTTTTACGTGCATTACTCCTATTGATTTACACTTTTTTAGTTTCAAAATTCTACTTTACCAAGTAAAAAATTATATCCCTTCCAACATAACATGGTAGCTTCGGAACAATTACTAATAAATTTATTTATTTGTATTGGGTATGAATTGATAAAATCTCTAGAATAAATAACATGGATATTATTATTTAAAAAAACCTTTAGATTTATTTATTTATATTGCATATGAGTTGATGAAATCGCTAAGATTACATAGTGGATTAAATTAATTGCAATGAAGTTAATATGTTTTATAATAAAATAATTTTTCAAGAGAATTTTAAGATTTATATCCATCAATCATATCATACCTTTGCAAATGTCAAATTCTAAAAAGATCATTTAATTTACAAAAAAAATAAGACATGAATAAATTGTAAAAATGGTTATTTCATACTCCTTATATCTAATAAAAATTAGATAAATATAATTATTAATTATTTTAAATAAATATATAATGTAAAAATGATAGTAAAATTTTAAAAATATATAAATATTGGAAAAAAAATTATTTGGTTTTATTATTGTACATTTTAATAGAAAAATTATATATCACAAAAATAAATATTTTCCTTCAATTTTTAATAATGAAATTAAATATAATAATTTACATATTTTTTATTTTCAAGATTTAATCAAATTTTATACATTCTATCTCAATATGTATAATTTATTTTAATTATCTATGTATATATATAAAACATTATTTATTTATTTATATAAAATATTATTTATTTTATAAATATATGTAAAATAGACCAAGAGATATCATTTTTGAGGTGCCTATTTATATTATATTTGTGAAAAAAATGCAATAGGTGCCGTGGTAATGATATCTCTTGGTGTCTTCTACATAGATTTGTTTAAGATAGGTATGCTAGTTTTGTAATAATTACATAATGAAACATATGTCATATTTGGTTGTATTGTGCAAGTAACATGGTTGAATCCTATAAGAACACCATTTTTTTAGAAAAATACTTGGCATAAAATGATTGGAAAAGGATGTGAATCCACTTCCACATTGACTGCACATGTCTACAAAACCAAAAGAGATACTTGAGATACTTATGTTGTTAGATTGAAGGGAATAAATGATTAGTAAACCCTTGTTGGATTTAAGGGCATAAATGGTTAATAACCCCTAAGTAAACAACCATGTTTCTTATAGGTCCTTTTGCAAAAATGGTCAAAAATAACATTGATTCCATTTTTGAAGTTTTAAAGAATCTTGACCTAAGGAAACATAGCAAATATGGCACCATAGTATGAAAGAATTAGAGACCACGACAAGGGGTGATAGTTCATGAGAGTGAGGATCTAAAACTATCCCTTTCTCAAAAAATAGGTAAGGTCTTAGTATTTCCTAAAATTTCCATACACTCAAAATAACCAAAGGTTCCACAACTTTCACTAGAACCTACATGACTAGGACAGACTAAATACCAAGACCCTTCTAACTTATTTTGCCATGAAGACCACTAATATTTATTTTTCAACTGGTAAGAGTAAACAAAGTTGTTTTGGGAAATTCCAAAAACTTTACATACATTATGAGTAACAAAGGTTCCACAATGTTCACTAAAACCTTATTTATTAGGAGGGACTAAATACCATGTCCCTGCTAAGTAATCTTACCATAATAACTATTTGAATATTTATCTTTTAATTGACAAGAGTAAACTAAGTTATTTTGTGCTAAAATAGGCAATGTTCTAAAAAGTGATGGTTCTTTCGATGAAGTTGTATGGTGGTTTAGTGAATTTTAATTTAAAAATATATGATGACTACTTAATACTATGCAATAGGCATTATTTACCATTTTTTTCAAATATATATTGACATGTGAATCATTTAAATATATATTTTAAGAAACACTCAAAAGAACAAGGTTGGGTTCAGAGTCCTAAATAATTTTTTACTGTAAAGATAATAATAAGTTGAGAAAAAAGAAAACTATATGAATAACTTATATTATATAATATAAATATGTAATTTTAAAGAGTTAAAAATAGATATAAATAATACAGTGATATTAAATACATATAAATATGTTGAGATAATATCAATTTAAAGTTATTATCTTGAATTTTTCAAATATCACATTAATTAATAATTTAAGTGCCTTCTATGCCAATTTTGTACATGTTGGTGACCAATGACATCAATATAATTACATGAGTGTTTTGGGATTGGAAAATTATCTCTAAGATAAAAAATGTTTTAAACTCTACCATATGGCCAAGATATTAGGAATTTCAATTGACTTGAAACAAAAAAAAAAGAACTTCTAAGTGATAATTAAATGGAAGTCAAATAAAAAATTGGAATAACATTGTGATGGTCAAATCACTCCACTATAATACCTTGTTGCATATGTCAATAGACATAATTATCAAAAAATACTTTTGATCAAAATTCATATTAAAAAATATAAATTCAAAGAGGGAATGAATATTTAACAAATCTAAGGGCCAAACCCTTCTCTCAAGTCCTGTTACCTCTTTTTGTCCCATAAATTATTGTACTTCATGAATGTTATTAACATCATTATTTCATTCAGGAGAATGTTCTTAAATAAATAGAAATAGTATATATATTTTAATTATATATATGTTAAATACATCAAGAAATATCAATATCAAGATTCTTAAATTTTTTTTAAATAATTTTGGTAAATGGAATTAATTTAATTAAATTATTATACGAGGGTTAATTTTTTTTAAAGGTTTAAAATTTATATTTATGGTCCCTTCATTAAAACAAATTGATGTTAAATTTAATGTCAATCAAAATTATTAACAACTCACTCTATTACAATCCTTTACTGTCATCTTATTGCCACATCTATCAATGTGTAAGGTGCCATTAATAAAACAATAAAAAAATGAAAATATTATAAAGCTAGTCTCAAAAGTTTGTATTTAAAAACTTAATGGAAAGATTTTAAAAATTGAATAATCACAAATGAAAATTGTAGGTTCTAGACATAGAGATATGCATCTCTTGTACTATCTTTCAATTTCACTCTTTTGGGCATAGGGATACCTGTAGGGTCTAATTTTAGATGGTGTACTTACCAAAATGAGCATAATGGCATGATCATATGCATATCTTGGAGAATGTCCTTTTACCATGTCACTAAAAATAATAGAATGGTCATCTAACATCCTTTATAAAATAGGATATGTAGACTCCTTATTTGGTTGAACCTCTATGGAAAATAATTATGCCATAAATCCCTCAACACATTTTCTAAAAATCTTCATCATTTAATGGGAAATAACCATTTGTGAATATTTAGTTGTAATCCATGTAGTTTAGAGGTAATTCCTTATGAATGGAATCTCATAAATAGTTCCTCTAAATTCATCTCAATAGCACCCATAGTGGAGATCCATTACACTCCCAAAAAAAATTTATATCCTTCCATGAGATTAAAAAATAAGAGAATATAAAAAGTAGTCTCACATAGTAAGCTTAATGTTATGGTGTTTTCCATGATAGTTGACAATACTACCATCTCTAAGAATGACTTGAAATTATGGAGGTCGGTAAAGCAAATGGTTCAAATGGCTAGCCAGCTTACAATTGATGAATTTATGTGTACTCTCAGATTAAATTAACATATTAGCCTTTTATGTCATTAGGAAACCCACCACTTTAAGATTTTGAGGAGTACTAATGCCTGAAAGTGCATGACATGAAATAATAGGATAAAAATATTCATATTCATCGTTGGTTTTTTCCAAACCTTACCCTAAATCCTCATCATCTTCTTCCTCCTCATTGGCACCTTCAATGTAAATAAATTATTTTCATCACATCAATGTCCTTTGATCCAATATTTATCAAAACAAAAATGTAAAACTTTTTCATATTTTTCTTTAATTTGTTGAGGTGTCAATCTGATAGGTTATAGAAATAATGGTGATAGGAAGGTGGATTCATGAACATTAGTGAAAGGTCTTAGTTTGATAAACTATTTTATCTTATCCAAAATGTCTTTGGTATGGGTTTAGACACATTATTGGGATGAAACATATAAAACTCCAATTGGATGCTATATTTGAGGCCACCTAAAACTAGGTCAATCACATTTTCCTCAGTATTATTTGATAAACATAAAGAAAGATTTTAAAATGATGGATGTAATCCTTCACAATCCTAGTTTGGCATAACTCTGTTAGTTGGTTGAATTATTTTTTCATAGACATTGTTTTGATAGTGTAGCTAAAACTCATTAAAAAATACTGACCATGAAATTGGGAGACATTTTTATTTTGATCACGCAACCAATGATACCAAATGAATTGGTCAAGTTCCATATTACCCAATGATTATTTGAAATTGATCACACAAACCACTCAGGTCCTCTCTTATCCCTATAATGTCCCATTTAATCACTTTAAGATCATCTTTCCATATCCTACCATAAAAATCTTATTTAAGTTGCTAAACTACCTCTGAAATACTTGGGTCAGAAGTTTCTAGCTATATGTCATCCTTGTGATAATTTTTAGGCATTAATTGTCATTTTTTTCATCCATGAGTGTTAGGCCTAGCCATACAAAACCTTAGGAGGGTTGTGATCCCAAAGAATTGTATCAATAAATTGTACCATTGAGATCACCTCACCAAGATGACTCCAACAACTGCTAATGTGCATAAGGTTGAAATGTTTTAGATAAAAAAAGAGTAGTGATATAATATATAGTTAAAATCATCTTATAGAGATGAATCCAATAACTACTAATTCTCACAAGGTTAAAAAAATTCTAGACTCATTTTTTTTAATTGTTATTTTTTATTATTTGTAAAAATAATCACAAATAAAATTGTGATGACAAAAAAATCAATTTATCTATGATTAAATTTATGTTTTAAGAGCATGTGGTGCTTAGGATACTATATCTAAAAAGAATATTATACATAAAATTTCCCAAATCAAAGCTCTAATACCACTTGTAATGAAATTACTTAGATGATTTTCAACAATAGAATTATATATCATCGATTTAGAAAAAAATAAGTGGATCCACAAAAACAATTGGATAAAGAGTAGAATACATGAATCTTAAGACTAAACCACTTTGAGGGGGAAACCTCCATAACAATGCAATAATAATAGGACTCATAATACCATGATAAAAGACTAACCACTACATCCTGTATATACTCTACTTAGCCATGGTTATTCCATAGGCCTATCATAATAACATTGATAAAAGCAATAAGATAAAATGAAATTATATAATCCACAAGTCAGCCACACATATCCCTAGAGACACACTACAATTTAATGGCATAGAAGACACACTTTTTCTCATGGCCTTAATGAGGTTTAAAAACTCACCTGTAAATCCATAATTAGAAGAAAATTGAAAAAATAGTCTTATACATGTTAAAAGGCATATAATTTTAACCTAGAAACTTATAGTTATGGAACATTTCCTAAAATATGCAATTCATAATAATTTTCACTTGAATGTGCATTGTATTGAGGGGAAGAGTAGAGACAATCTATTGATGGAAGCCCTGATGGTTTTCATTCACTATTAGGAGAATTTAAATTCACATGTTATTAGTGGATTTTGTTTACAAGATATTTTATTATAGGGTTAATTTTAATGCTTATTATAGTCAACAAGAAAACCTTCTCACTAGTGCATTCACTTTATTATAGGGTGAATTTCATTGCTTATTATAGTCAACATGAAATTGCTTTCATAGTGAATGCCATAAATCCAAAAAATAGTTGCATAAATTTAAGTGGATGCCAAAAGTGTATCTTTAAAACTTAAGTTAATATCACTCAACCCATGTTATGAATGCATTCCCAACATAGAAATTTTTATGATAAGAGGATATTTATGTAAATGCAATTCATACAAATAAATCATCTAC
>JARHVA010001875.1:2257500-2405000 GCA_037957365.1 Torreya grandis
TATCAATGACCCAGACTCAAGATATTTTAAGGGAAGATTGGAAGTGTATATGAGCTATTTATACCAAAAAATGTGACACATTATTGTGCTTTATAATTATATAAAATTTTAATAACAAAACATTTTTCATATTTGGTTTTATTGTACAAGTCACATAGTCAAATCTCCTAAGAAAACATTTTTCCAAGAAAATAACTTAGTATGAAATGGTTGGTAAATGGTGTGAATCAACTTCCACATTGATTGGACATGTCTAAAAAACTAAAAGAGATAATTGAAAGACTTAATTTGTTGGATTGAAAGGCATAAAAGATTAGTAGATCCTAATTAAATAACCATGTTTCCTATAGGTAAGCCTTGATGCAAAACACACCAAATAAAATTCTAGCATGCTTGGGTTTATGATAGCTTTCTATATTTCATAAAACATTTAGCCTACGGTATTTTCAAATGAATTAGTCTTCTAGAGAACATTCAAATAATTGTATTAAATGTGTTGATGAGATAATAATTGGCAACCAAGTCATGGTATTAACTAATGGAATGAAGTCTCTACATTCCAATTATAATATTTACACCACAAATAAGGTGGTTGAACTCTAATATTATGAAGATGCTCATTGGAATAACATTTTGTATCTTAGTGACTAATGAAATATCATATTGTTAAGTTGAAAATGGGCACAAATGATAAGCCAATGGAGTAAATCCTAGAGCCTTTGTAATAAGGGTTATAAATAACCTTGATTCCATTTTTGAACATTCTAAGACTCTTGACCCAAGGGGCCATAGTAAAAGGGACACCATTATATGAAATAATTAGAGACCACCATAAGGAGTGAGAGTTCATAAGAACCAAGATCTGAAACTATGTTTTCTAAAAAAATAGGTGAGGTTTTAGTAGTTCCTAAACTTCCCATACACTCTAAATAATAAGAGTTTCCAAAAGTTTCACTAGAACCTATGCAATTAGGAGGGACTCAATACCAAGACAGTTCTAATTCAATATACTATAAAGACTACCCTAACATTTTTTTTTCAATTGAAAAGAGTAAACCGAATTATTTTGGGTAATTCTCAAACTTTCCATATACTACGAGTAATAAAGGTTCCACAATTTTCACTACAAAATAAGTTATTAGGAGAGAATAAATACCAAGTTCCTTCTAAGTCATCCTACCATAAGAACTATTTCAATATTTTCTAATTGACAAGAGCAAACTAAGTTGTTTTGGGCTAAATAGGCAAGGCTGCAAAAAGTGATGATTCTTTCCATGAAACTGTAGGAAGGTTTTGTGCATTTTAATTTTAAAATATATGATTCTTACTTGATACTATGGAAAAGGACTTAGTTACCATTTTCTAAAATATATATTAATTAGCATGCCATTCATTTAAATATGAATATCAAGAAATACTAAAAAGAATGAAGTTGGGTGCAGATTCTTAAACAATTTTCTATTAAAAAAATATTACTAAGTGGAGAAAAAAGAAAAATATATGAATGACTTAAATTATGTAATTTTCAGGAGTTATAAAAAAGATATAAATAATACATCAATATTAAATACATACAAATGTGTTGAGAGATATTAATTTAAAATTTCTTATCTTGATTTTTTTACATACCACATTAATTAATAATTTAATTCCTTCTCTACTTATTTTCTACCTACTGGTGACCAATGACATCAATCTAACTACATTGGTGTTTTGGGATCATAAAATATCTCTAGGAAAAAAAAAGGTAACAAACTGTATCATATGATCAAGATATTATGATTTTTCAAATGACTTGAAGGAAAAAAAAAACTTTTAAACAACAATCAAATAGATGTCAAACAAAAAGTTGAAATGACATTGTGATGGTTATGACACTTATCCACTACAATCCCTTATTGCATAAAATAATTATAATATAACTTTTGATCAAAATTCATATTAAAATATCTAAATTCAAAATGGGAATGAATATTGCACAAATTTAAGGGCAAAACCCTTCTCTTAGGTCATGTTACTTCTTTTTGTTCCATAAACTATTTTGTTTCTCATGGATGTTTTTGAAATCATTCTTCCATTCAAAAGAATGTTTTTATAGAAAAATTAATATCAATCTCAAGATTTTTATTTATTTATAATTTTAGTAAATTAATTTAATTTAATTACATTATTATGTAAAGGGTTATTTTTATTTTTATTTTTTTTAAAATTACAAATTATATTTATGGGCCCTTCGTTAAAATAAAATAATGTAATTTAAAATCAAACATAACTATGAACATATCACTCCATCACACTCTTTTACTATGATTCTATTGCCAATAATAAAACAAATAAATGTATCATAAAATTAGTCTCAAAATTTTGTATATAAAAACTTAACGAAATTTTTTTTAAATGGAAATATTTGAAGGAAATATTTGAAAAACAAAAAATCATAAAAAAATAGACTGCAAATAAAGTACTGGGTATTTGTTAAAATATTGAATATTCATTACATTGTAATTAAAACCTGTAAAAAATTTAAAAAAAAAAAAGCATTCTTACACTATATCCACCATCATATTGTCTCGTTGATACAACCTAATTTGAAATTTAGAATCAGTTTTGTTTGTAAGTGCTCACTACTTGCTACCAGGATACTTGGAATATACAATAAACACTTTAACCCCTCTAAAACCCCTTAATCCATAAAAAATACGTCAAAATTAGATATCTCTAAATATTAATAAAAACAATCATTACAGGTTAAGTATACTAAAAATTACCCAAAAATAATAATAAAGAATTTGAAAAAAAAATCAATATCTAAAAAGATAAAACAACTCCACAAGAGATTAACTACAAAATGAAATAAAATACAATGAATTTAGGTATAACCACCACCACCCCAACCCATTGAAAGGAAAGGGGCATTTAATGCTTAACACAGAGACATTACTCTATAGTCCAAATCTCTTGCTCATTGTGTTTATTATTTAGTTTTTGCTAATTTTTTAGGTCAGCGTATACACACTTTGAGATAGATAAGATTAAATCTTATACGTTTTACTCATTTTTGGATTTACAATCAATTTATTAGGTTTGACTTTTTTTTTTTTTGCATGATATCATAGTTAAAATTTATTGGATATTTATGTTGCAATTTTATTTGAATCTATTTATCAATATTATATTTTGGTGAATCTATGCTCTTTCATATCCCTTGCATGGTTAATATTACTTTGTTTTGTGATAAATATAATTTTTTGAAAGTTAATTGGTGTGCCTTTTGCTAAGGTGGTAAAATGTATTTCACATAAAGTCAAATTTCAATTTATATAGTTTCGTTAAGGTTTATTTCATTACATACTCTTAGAAATATAACAAAAAAATAACTCATAAAATATATCTAAAACTAAATTTTAAATTTCATGATTGGAAGCATAAATAATTATTGATGAATATGCTTAAATTATTAGTTCATGTTAATGATTTGTTCTAAATTAATTATTGTTTATTATTTATATCAACATCGTTAAGGTACTGTTGATGTCTTATTTGGTGGATGTAGGAATTAGGCCATGAACTAAGTTCAATAGTGGGTTTGGACATCTTGGGTATACTCAAGGGATGATTAAAGAGTCAAAAGTGACTCTAACAGGTATAACATGTAAGATATGGTACAAAGTCACCATGATTTAAATTTCTATTACATTATTAATTTTCATATTTTATTGGTTTCACCCTATTTTGAGTGTGCACACTTATTCTTATTCCATGTTGGGATTATTGAGTTTGGTTATCCTCCCTGGGTGTCCTTAATAATTGATAATTAAGGCGTAAAGAAGTGGCTTAGCTTATTACTTGCCTATACCATGTATGAGTCTCTTGATTTTGGTAAACATTTTAGTAACCCACCCCCTCGGACCCTGCACCCTTCACGGTAATTTGACCTAATGACTTATTGATTTTCATAATTATGTGTCGATATTAGGATTTCAATGTTTACTATTAATTTTGATGACCTTATGGATGATTATCATTGTTTTAATGATTTTTTTAATTCTATTATTGGCGATTTAAGGATTTGATAAATATTATTATCATTTCAACAACTTTGTTGACTATTGATAATTGCTTTTATTTAATGATTTTATTGTTATTAGTATTTATTAATTGAAATATGATTTTTTATTAATTATTATTTTAATGATCCTTGCGCTTTATTAATATCTTTGTTATTACTATTTCTAAATATTTCATTATTTATTTTTATTAATAATTAATACAATGATTTTATTAATAGTATTATTTAATAATTATGTCAGCTCTTATGGATCTAATTAGTGGTTGTGGTTTAATATATCTCTTTTTGAATTGACTAAGGAGTTGGGGGTGAGTGGACATTTTTATTTTCATTTCATTTTATTTTTATTAGCTTATGGAAGATGTTGATGGACATTAACTCACAACTGAAAGACACCCATCACCCTGCCCTCTTGGAATGATTCTATTCAGTCATGGATTATTTTTACTTTAATCTTTTGTTTGGCATTAGGAGTTTTTAAGTAGGGTTATTATTTTATTATTGTGTGGCATCCTAATATAGTTTAAGCGTACCCTTAGAAAAATTAAAACTCACCCTGCTTTGGAGGGGACATCTTGGTTGGGTCAAAACTTGAAGGGAGGGTGAGCAGATCATAGAGAAGAGAAGAGATTTGGGTGGCCATGGGGAAATATATGCTTGGTTGGGTGGGATGACTTGGCATGAGATGCAAGCTACTACAAAAAGGAAAGATCATGGCTCTTATCCTTGAAACCCATGATGTTTTCATAGTAGGTCTACAACTTTTCTGAGTATGATTATATTTGATTTTGTAATAGGAATATGGATTTTAATGCATTAGTTCTGTAATGAGATTTTTTTATTCTACCATGGTCAAAAATCATTTTGAAACCCGATTTCTTCTTTCTTGGTGCTATAAGAATTGTTCAGGGCCTTTGATTTTTATGATTGAATTTAGTAAAGTTTAGAGAATTAAATCAAAGGTTCTGCAATTTGGGCATTTGGTCTAAGATTAATTATTAACTAGAACACTTTCACTTCCTCTAAATTATCTTAACCATCACTTTAATCATAATGAGTATTTGGTCCCTTGTATGGGCATGTTTTCTATTAGTGGGCCTATTTTCTATTGAATCACTATCGATAATGTTTGCTAGATATAATATGTAGTCTCTTGCTTAACTAGCAACATAAATTTTGGTGGTTAATTGGGTTTGTTAATATGGTTTATTTTATATTAATAATGTTTCGTTACATATCATATGTAAATGAGGATAGATTTTTATGAAGCTAGATCCCTTTCTTGTAGATGATTCTTTTTAAGCATGTTTTTCTAAATACCATATGTGAATGTGAATATATTTTTCAAAAACTTTGATGTCCTCCTAATTTATGATTCCATATATACTTATAAAATCCTTGGCTATCACTTAATTCCATACCATTTATTATGCTTATTTTTTTTTATAATTTTAAGTTTTTAGTTGTAATAAAAATTGACTGACCGGCTATTTATAAACCCTTGTTTTACTCTTATTGGCTAGAGTTAATAAATTTTCACAAGTGATTGGGCTGAGCTATCCTTTCTAGATAACAGATTATTTATTCTGCTTGACAAATTGTTAATGCTTTTTTTTCTCAATTTTAGATTTATTGCATAATTGAAGGATTTAAAGGTTAGATAAACATGGCTATTTTTAATCCACTTTAAGTTTTATTTCTATTGTGAATGATATGTACTCCCTCTCTTTGATTCGAATGAGTTGATTTGGTTAAGGTGGATTGAAGCCACAATGTTTAATTATTTTACACCCAAGTAAGCCTCTTGGGTTGAAAAATAAATTTGGCTAGAGCTTCTGCTCTTACTAAAAGGATATGATATATCCTAATTTACTATGTAAATCATCCCCTATAAGGATTCATGGATACCTTGGGTATTACTCAAGATGATGGATTTGTTGGGTGATTTGGTTTTATGTTGCTTATATTAGTTCCCCTAACTTTTGTTGATTATTTTATAAGTTTTATTGGTGGTTTAGTATCTTTTGCATATCTCTTACCCCACCTAAGTACCTAATTTCTAAAACCCTTCATCAAGATGATGGTTGGGGTGATAAGGGCCATTGATGGTTGGGCTCATAGGACTAATTTTAGGGGGTGTTATTATTTTTGTATTCATCCTTATTCGTGGATGTAATTAGAGTTGTGTATAGTGGCATGTTTCATGGCCATGTCAGTTGGTACCTAATTCTTAATTGGTATGTTGGATTTTAGTTGGCTGCCCATTTTACATTATGGTTACATCTTATTACTTTATGAAGCCTTGTAGTATTATTATGTTATAAAAGTTCAATATTGTATATGAGGTTTTGTAATGGTGATATTATTGGTTAAGGTGGCTGGGTTATTATATATTTAACCAGTTGTATTCATTATTTTGTATGGATTTATGTTAAATATTATCTATTTATTGAAACCATAGCTGTAATTCTAATTGTAGTATGTTATGATTGATTCTTATATGTTTTTGAATACATATTGGGATAATATAGCGGTAAACTTATTGATGTGAATTAAGCACATGAAGTTGAAAGGAAAAAGTTATATTGGTACATTATAATCTACATTGTCTCTAACCTTGAATTCATATGAAAGAAAACTAGTATCACCTTATGGTATGCTAAAAACATTTAGAGGTTTTAAATTCTCTTGGTGGAGTTGTGTATATATTTATATAGATTTCATGATTAGTATTATATAGTGGCATTCTTATAGCATGGAATGCCTATTTAGTATATAGACTTACCTCTTGGTTATGATAATAGCATGATGTTATCTAACTGTATTGAGAGATATTCTTAACTTTGAAATATGTTCAGTAACGTGTTATAATTGGGCTTAAATCAGTATCCATATATAAAATATTTAGCCTATTATGTGATTAATACATACCCCCTTGAATTATTATTATTATTATTATTATTATTATTATTATTATTATTATTATTATTATTATTATTATTATTATTATTATTATTATTATGTTTTCTGAGTTCACGGTTTCATGATTTATAACAAATAAGGAATTAAGGTTCAACTATACAAGTTGGTCATTCCTGAATATATGGAGGTGAAATTTCTACTAAATAGATGTTATGTTATGTATGTTACACCTATAAATCATAAATAACATATGGGTCTACCTTATGGATAATAAATATTTAGTTCCCTTGTTATGTTCATATTTATTATCAGCGCATTTTGTATATATGACAAATCTTAATTCATGGTATTGTGTTTGAATACATGAGCCTTAGCATGTTTATAACTTTGGAAGAAACAAATTATTGTTATTGGTTTATGCAAATAGTTTTCATTGATGATAAAATCAAGGTAAATTATTATGATAATTGATGTTTTGATGGTTATGGTATCATTTTAAATGATCTTATTTCTATTTCATAAGTAATGAAATAATCCTAATTAACGACCTTCTCTATATAGGTCTATATTATTGGTTGTCATTTTTACCCATAAGGGTAATGTAAAGCCATAAACTATTGTCAAGTTTGCATAAAGTTTATTATTTTTTCCATTTCTAATTTAAACCTTGATTAATGGAAGGCTAGTTATATTATTAATAATGCATTTATGAGACATATGGTTGTGGGATTATTGGTGGATGTATGTGTTTAAAATTCATAAGCTTACACTTGAAATTGAATATCCTGGTATGTGTTATATTGTGATTATTAAATCATAGAATAATCCTTGTGAATAATAAATAATTTTGGAATTGGGATGAGGATTTGCATGGAAACCCATAATGTTTACTATTAAATATATGAAAAAAAATCCACCTTGGTTACGAGTTATCAAGTTATAACCTCCTTATTGGTCACTCATATTATTCATTGAATTTATTTATGTAATGTCCTCTTGTATGGGCATACATATATTAATGGAATGGAAAAAAATCCTATTTATATACAATAACATGATATGATAACCAAAGGATAAGTAAGCAACATATAGGTGCAAGACCCTTATGGTTGGATTACAAGATGGTATATCTATATCATGAGAAGTAATTGTTTTTCTAATGCTAGCTGTATGTTTATTCATTAGAATGCTCACTTGTGTGATGTCATTCACCATGAGCTAAGTGCTTTATGACTCATCTAATTTATTGAGATTAATTATTTCATCATGGAATTATATCTTGGGTATTTCCTTCGTTAAGTAAGGGAATGGTGGTGCAAATACCCCCAAGAACTTTGGATCATGGTATGGTGATAAATGGGGGTAGCGAAAGGAATAGTATTTTATTAGGTGATTCTCCAAAAGGTTATGGACTCCTAAGTTGATGTCATGTTGTCTTTAGCAGTGTAATAGAGATATCCACTTGCTGATCTCATGATGTGATAAGACTTTCGTAAGCAAACCCGTGAGATGAATTCTTTTGTTTAGTCATTTCGACCTCCATGGTAAGTGTCACACTTTTTTTTATCTTATTTGCATACATAGAATATGGCTAGAGAGATAAACTTGGATATGCTTATTTTCATTTTTGATACTCTTGGCATTGCCTAATGGAATAATAGAGATGCTAGGTGCAATTTTATTGGCATCCTATGCATATGTGAGTATGGAGTATCTTGGAAAATCGAACCTTGACCACTTGGATAACCAAACACTTAGGTAGGGATAATGGTCCATCCAATAAACAAGATGAGTGCCTTTGAAAAATTTATAGGTTCTTAGTAAGGATATACATACTAATACCCTCTCAAATAGCATTTAATTATAAGGAAAACATATTTCCTTATGATTTTTCCTAGTGGCATTAACCCTAGGTGAGTGTCCAAAATTAAAATATATATTTATTGGTTATTAGTATGTTAGGGTATTTTTTGATCAGATGCATTATGATGCATGAAAGTTGTGTAGGGGGACCTAATCATTATTCCATCATGTACTCTGAAAGGTAATTTCAAAAATATTTTTTTAGGGTTGTTTCATTTGGTATCAGAGCTTATGCTTTAAGGTTTTGGATGAGTTTTTAGCACATTGAGCTTATTTTTAGCATATTCTTAAAAGGATAATTGAGATTTTGTGTGATTTTGCATACCTTTAAAAATATTTGTGTTTTCATATAATAATTTTGGGTGGTTGAAAAACACATAATATGGAGGTGAATATTTTTGTGAAATCTTAGTTTATATCAGTGTGTATGTGTATGCTTGTGGATGGTTGAATAAAACTTGTTGGCTATGTTGCCTTTGTTAAGATTAAGTGGAACATTATATGATTGAGTGAATTCAAAACTTTTATTTAAGTTATATAGCTTTTGTGGACAAATATATTTCTTATATGATTTGAGAAGGCTATGTTATTACCCTTGTAAAGGCACTTAGCGTCTTGGGTGAATTAAATAGTGCTTTCTTATCCAAGCCTAAAGTGCTAAAAATTCCCACATTATGGAATGTATGCGTGTGTGTAAATTTGTAAATTTATGAAATGACTTTATGATGATTACCTATAGCCTTGGTTGGTCAACCCTTCCCTAATCAAGTTATGTTTGGACAATTTTTACCTATTAATTATTGGCTTATATGGGTAAGTTAATCAAAGACTACTGATAACTGCTTCTCCCTTAGAATTGAGGTAATGATGTTTGGTATCTATTGTTAACTAGTATGGTCAAGTCATTAGTAAATGCTTAGAAAAAAATGACCTTAGTAATATTGAGGGTTAGGATTAAGCCTAGAAGGTTGTATCAGGTTAGAGTGTCTAATTTACTTGGGCAAACTAGTGAGGTTTGGGATCTATGCTTGTGAAGGAGCATTTTGAGATGAAATTAGAGCTTAATATTATTTACGTAGTGGGAATATTTTGAGTTAATTGGAGAAGCATGTGGCTTTATAACTATGTTGTTTATTTCAATCATATTTTGCATCTATAATGTTTATTTCAATCATAGCTATGTTTACATCTATGATGGTTATTTTGATCACGGATAGGTTGATTTCCATGAGGATGTTATGATAACCATGGATATGTTTTATGTTTGTGGGGATTTTAGATTTGATTTTGGCTTAGTCATGCTTCCATGAGGATGCCTATTTAGTGTTTTGATACATTTTGACACCCATGAGGATGTTTATTGTGATTTTGGACATGCCTTACATCTATGAGGATGTTTAATGTGAATTTAAATTAAACATGATGATTGTGGTAAATTTTAATTCCCATGGTAGTGATATATTATTCACTTTGTACCTTGGTTAAGCCCACCCTTGCCCAAAGTGATGCATCAAAGCAAGCATCACCATTCAACCCTTAATTTGTTGGATTAAGACAATTATAAGAATATACATATAATCTTATTGTTGGAAACATGTGAAAATTCCTTGGTTACCATTGATAACTTGTAGAAGCCAGCTATCTGATGATGCTAAGGTATAATGTCTTGGGATGTACAATATTATGGCTAAACCCCAAAGAGTATGGTGGAGTGAGTGTGACTGACTTGCTTGGTAATGCTAGATATTTTT
Organism: Torreya grandis; assembly: GCA_037957365.1. NCBI lineage: Eukaryota > Viridiplantae > Streptophyta > Pinopsida > Cupressales > Taxaceae > Torreya > Torreya grandis. Next base: position 2,268,106 of record JARHVA010001875.1, read on the forward strand.
GGGGATCCCTTATTGTTAAAACTCAAAAAATGCATTTTGATATCTTTAAAACAAAACCTCTAAATTTAAAAGAATCATATATTGCATGTCATCAAATTTTATATATCAAAAATCTTCAACAAAATAATTTTTTAACACTATATCCATAATTTCATGACAAAACTACTTTTAAATCATCAAAATTTATATGCAAATAACTATTTTGAACTCATTCTTATACCAAAACTTTTTACATTTATGAGCCATCTATCCATGATGTGTGAACATTATTGGTAAAATTTTAAAAATCATGGAGATAGATTTTATAGACTTTGTTGGAACACAAATTTCTTTGAGATAAAGTAACCCTAATCCAAGATCCCTAAGATTGATCATGTTGTACAATATGATATATATTTGGTGTCATTTAGATGACATTTAAACATTGGGTGACTAGATGGGACTCATGGACTTTGTGCTTCACCATCATGTGTGCTAATTAGTATGATGTGAAAGTACCTTGGCATAATTATCATAACACCTATGTTATGTATGCATGACCTATTCCATGTGGTTCCCCTTTTTAAAATTATATGTGTTATGTAAACCATGTATTCTATTTATTATATTAAATCATGTAAATTAGTATCTTCTTTATATTATGTGTATGTAGTTAACCTTCTGAGTTTTAATTTTCTTCTTGATATCAACATTATTGTATGAGAACTATATACATGATGGCATGTTACTAATTATGAAACATGTGAATAATGGTAAATTACTTGTTTAAATATATATCTCACTCATGAAATCAACCGTGTGAACCTCATTTTGATCTATGTTTTTAAAATTATTGTATGAGTATTTTGTTTACATATCGTGGAATAAATGTGACTTTGTGTTGCTAAAATTTTTAGTATGTGGTAATGTGGCTATAAGATACTCATGTGATGTGTATTTTCCTCTTGAAACTAAATTATTGATTGAAATCTACCAAGTTATAATGTTGTGTTGTGTGGTCTGATCCCTAATCACTAATCTAGTACTGTGTATTGGTGCAAGTATGAGGTTGAGGGTAGAGAAGCTCTACATCCATAATACTTTGACCAAGTATGGGCCTAGAATTGAACCCTCTCATAGGTTTAAAATCCACTTTTACCCTTTATAGAGGTCTCCACTTGATTTTTTTTGAGTGTGCACCATGTGTGCCACAAGTTGGCTATAGGATCTTAGTGCATAATGGTCAGTTTATGGATATAACATTCCTTGATCCACCTCTTTATGGTTGTGTTAAAATCAACCTTTATGAAATTTTTATTGTTTAAACCTTATAAATCACTAATTATTCCTTAAATTTGGATATTGATGCCAAATCACCAAGGTGGTACTTGATGAAATGCATGCATGTGTTAGCCTATAAGCTCAAACATGTTATGGTCTAAGAATTATTGTTGTTATACTTATAAGAGATATTTTGGGATGAATATTTATATTTTGTTTCAAGAACCATAATTAGAATGTATGCTAATATTATGCTCTAAATGATAAATACAAATCCTTGATCAAGTACCCACTTGACTCTTGGATAGAGTGATGAAAGTTGGGTAATGTTTTCAAATCACTGATTTTGGATGGAGAGATTGGTATCTTTGGACCATAGTGTGAGCTCACATGTGCTGGAGAACATGTTGTGAGCCTTTGGATTGTATGTTTACCTAGTATGGATTTTTTGACATTTAGTTTGGTTGGTGCAGGATGTTACACTAACCCATAAATGGTTAATTATGTAGTGGAGTAACCATAATAGTACATATTAATACCTTTGTATAAGGACATTCTAAAATGAATGCTCTTAGATTATGCATGTGACATGATGTTATAATGAAAGATTCCACTCTTTATTTGTAATTTTCATTGCAATGTGGTTGGATTGGAGGATTGCAATCATTGACCTCATGTTGCATGTATATGTGTGTTGACACCAAGTTATTAAGAATCTTGGTAAGTTTTTATTTTAAAAATTGCTAATATAATTTAGATAATTAATTTTTAGCTTGTTGAACTTTGCCTTTATTTTCCTACTTGCGAGTGCTGATATCACTCTTATGGGAAAGCCTTTTAAGATAAGTGTAATTTATTTTGTTTTGGAACATTGTATACTCATGATGTTTAATTACCACCTTCAATAGTGGTTGGGATAGTTAATATCAGTAGTGTTGTACCAAATTTAATAGTTATTTCCATAGGATTTTTCTTGACTGATGTAGGCATATTTAGTTTGATAAACCTACTATATCTAGTTTTATTGAATTTTAATGTTATTAATGGCCTTTTAAGGCATGATATTGGAAAATTATAACTAATTTGGGATATTTGGTGGAATATTTTGCTATAATAGTACTGTATAGGTGTTGATCTTCTATGTCAGTGTCATAAAGGACACATGAAGGTAGAAAGGAGGCCAATATTGACCTAATGTATTAAATAATGTGACTATATTAATGGAGAAATAAATAATTCCAAAAATATAAGGCTAAGCCATTGCCACCCCTCAATGGGTGGAGAGGTTGTGAAGTAGTGTTAATTGTGTGATTGAACATTTTCAAAGGGTATGTTTTTCTTGATTGTTGATAGTCATCAAGACGGCTCCTCTTGAAGAGGGGAGGATGTCATGAACTTACCTTGTGGCCCTTGAAAATATTTGAATATAACTTATTTCAATATGTTTGATATCACTTGTACTAACAACTATGATGTTTGTTCTATTTCAAATAGCTGAGTTGCCAGATACTTTGGGTGTCTATTATGATTATGTCATGTCACAATTGACACTCACACTCAGTTAATTTTATCTTGATATGCATACTAATTATAGTAGATTCATTTTAACATATTATATATGTTTCTTTAGCTTAGTTACATTATTGAATCCATTATTGTTTATTATTTATATCAACATCTTTCAAGTACTGCTGATGTCTTATTTGGTGGATATAAGAACCTGGCCATGAGATAGGCTCGGTGGTGTTTTTAGACATATCAGATACACTTGAGGTGTGATTAAATAGTCAAAATTCACTTTGATAGGTATAACATGTATGATATGGTACTGAGCCACCTTTATTTACATTTCTATTACTTTATTACTTTTCATATTTTATTGATAGCACCCTATTTTGAACGTGTATGTTTTTTCTTATTCCCTATTGGGATTATCAAGTTTGGTTATCCTCCCTAGGTGTCATGAACACTTTATTATTAAATCATAAAGAGGTGGCTTATCTTATTAGCCTTTATGTTATTGGCTCATCTAGACCATGTACGGGTCTCTTGACTTTGGTAAATGTTTTAGCAAGCCCCCCTTCATGGTAATTCAATGTATTGACTTATTGATTTTCATAATTATGGGTCAATATTAGGATTTCATTGTTTAATATTAATTTTGATAATCTTGTGGATGATTATAATTGTTTTAACAATTTTTACTCATTCTATTATTAGCGATTTTAGGATTTGAAATTATTAGTCATTTTAATAACTTTGTTGATTGTTGATAATTATTCTTATTTAATGGTTTTATCATTATTATTATTTCTTAATTAAATTATGATTTTTGTTAATTATTGTGTTAATGATCCTTGTGGTTTATTATTCTTTTTTTATTACTATTTTTGAATATTTCATTGTTTATTTTTATTAATAATTATTTCAATGATTTTGTTAATAGTATTATTTAATGATTCCATTGAATTTTATGGATCTAGTTAGTTGTTTTGGTTTAATATATCTCTTTTTAGATGGATTTAGGAGATAGAGGTGGATATAAGTTCTTATTTTCATTTTATTTTATTTTTCTTAGCTTGTGGATGAAGTTTATGGGCATTGACTTGCACTTGGAAGACACCCATCACCCTTCCCTTTTGGCATGATTTAGTTGGGTCATGGAGTATTTTTATTTTAATCTTTTGCTTGGCATTAGGAATTTTAATTAGGGTTATTATTTTATTATTGTGTGGTATCCTAGTATAGTTGACTCATACCACTAGAAAAATTACACTTTGCCTTGCTTTGGACGGGACAACTTGGCTTAGTTAAAACCCCATGAGAGGCCAAGTAGGGCATGGAGAAGAGAAGAGATATGAGTAGTTGTTTTGAAATATATGCCTAGCTAGGTGGGTTAACCTGACACAAGCTACAAGCTACTACAAAAAGGAAAGGCCACAAATCTTACCTTGGAAACCCATGATTTTCCATAGCAAGGTTGCAAATTTTTTGGGTATGATTATATTTGATTTTATAATAGGAATGTGTATTTTAATACATTAATTTTGTAAATAAAATCATTTTAATATGCCATGGAAAAAATCATTTTGAAACTTGATTACTTCTTTTTGGGTGCTATAAGAATTGTTTTGGGCCTTTGTTTTTGTGATTTAATTTAACAAAAATGGGAGAATTAAATTGAGGGTTTTTTAATTAGGGAATCTAATCTAAGATCAATTATTCATCATAACAATTGTGCTACCTCCAAATTATCTTAACAAATAGTTTAATCATAATGCTTATTTGGTCTCTTGTATGGGCATGTTTTCTATTGGTGGCCATGTCTTCTATTGAATCTCTATTGATAATGTTTGTTGGATATCATATGTAGTCTCTTGCTTAACTAGAAACACAAATTTCGGCACCCAATTGGGTTTGTTAATATAACTTATTTTCTATGGATAATGTTTTATTAGATATCATATGTAAATAAGGCTATATTTTTATGAAGCTTGACACCTTCCTTTTAGGTGATTCTATTTAATATTATTTTGCTAAATAGCATATGTAAATTTGAATATATTTTTTAAAAAACTTTGATGCCCTCCTAATTTATGATTCCACACATACTTTTAGAATCCTTGGTTGTCACTTGATGCAATACCCTCTGCTATGCATATCCTTTTCCATATTTTTTAGTTTTTGCTTGTAATAAAAAATGATTGATTAGTTGTTTGTAAACCCTCATTTTACTCTTGTTGGATAGATTTAAACAATTTCCCCAAGTGGTTGGGCTAAGATATCCATTATGGATAGCGAATTATTTTATTCTACTTGTCAAATTATTAATACATTTTTTTCTCTATTTTGTATTTATTAAATATTCAAAGGATTTAAAGGTTAGTTATAAAAGGATATTCTAAATCCAAACCAATTTTTATTTTTGTTGTGAATGATATGTACTCCCTCTCTTTGACTCAAATGAGTCGATTTGGTTTTGGTGGATTGAAGCCATAGTGTTTAATTATCTTACACCAAGGTAAGCCTCTTGGGTTGAGAAATAAACTTGGCTAGACCTTCTAGTCATACTAAATGGATATGATAGACTTTGATTTACTATGTAAACCATCCCCTATAAGGATTCATGGATGCCTTGGGTATTGTTTATGATTACAAGCTTGATGGGTGATTTAGTTTTATGTTACTTACATTAGTTCCATTGTCTTTTGTTGACTATTTTATAATTTTTATTGGTGGCTAAGTATATTTTTTAGAACTCTTAGCTCACTTGAGTACGTGGTTACCAAAATCCTCCACCAAGCAGGTCATTGAGGTGGTAAGGACCACCAATGGTTAGACTCATAGGGTTAGTTTTGAGGGGTGTTTTCTTTGTTCTATTCATCCTTATCAATAGATGTACCTATACTTACATATAACATCATGTTTTTTGGTCATGTCAGTTGGTACCAAATTCTTAGTTGGTATGTTAGATTGTAGTTGGATGCCCATTTTATGTTATGGTTACATTTTCTTACTTTATGTAGCCTTGTAGTATTATTATGTTGGAAAAGGATAATATTTTATAAAATGTTGTGTCATGGTGGTATTATTTATGATGGTGGCTTAGTTATTGTATATTTAACCAGTTGTATTCATTATTTGGTACACATTTATGTTGAAATTTATCTTTATATTGAAAACATAGATATAATTCCATTGTAGTATGTTATTCTTGATTATTACATGTTGTTGAATACATATTATTATAATATGGTGGTATACTTATTGATGTGAATTAATCATGAATTTGAAATGAAAATGTTATATTGAAACAATAGAATCTATATTTTATCTAGCCTTGAATTCATATGAAAGTAAGTTGGTATCATCTTATGGTATGCTGAAAACATTTAGAGGTTTTTAACTCCCTTGATGTAGTTATGTATATATTTACATAGGTTTTGTGATGAATATTCTTTGGTGATATTCTTACAACATGGAATGCCTATTTTGTATATAACTTACTTCTTGGTGATGATAATGCCATGATGTTATCTAACTGTATTGAGAGATATTTTTATTTTTGAAACATGTTCAATAATGTGTTAGACTTGGGCTTAAATTAGTAGCCATAGACAAAGTATATAGCCTGTTATGTGATTAATTCATACCCCTTGGAGTTATTATTATTAATATGATACTTTATGAGTTTATGGTTTCATGATTTATAATGAAATAAGGAATTAAGGTACAACTATACAAGTTGGTTATTCTTGAATATGTGGAGGTGAAATTACTACTAAATAGATTCTATGTTGTGTATGATACACATATAAATCATGACTAAAATATGGGTCTACCTTATGGATAATAAACGTTTACTTCCCTTGTTATGTTCAGATTTATTATCAACTCATTCTGGTTATATGAGAACTCTTAATTTGTTGTATTATGTTTGAATACATAACATTTATCATGTTTAAAAGTTTGGATAAAACAAATTGTTGCTATTGGTTTATGCGAACAATTTCCATAGATGATAAAATCAAGGTAAAATTATTATTATAATTTATGTTTTGATGGTTATGGTATCATTTTAAGTGAGCTTATTTCTATTACATAAGAAATGAAATAATCCATATGAACAACCTTCTCTATATGGCTCTATATTATTGGTTATCATTTTTACCCATAAGGGTAATGTAATGTCATAAACTATTGAAAATTTTGCATAATTTTTTTTTTTTTTTTTTTTTTTTTTTTTTCCATTTTTAATTCAACCCTTGATTAATGGAAGGCTAGTTATGTTATTAACAATGAATTTATGAGACATATGGTTGTGAAATTATTGGTGGATGTATGTATTTAAAATTCATAAGATTACAATTGCCATTGAATATCTTGGTATGCCTTATATTTTTATTATTAAATCATATATTAATCCTTGTGAATAATATATAATCTCAAAATTGGGATGAGGATTTATTAAGCTGTGGAAACCCATAATTTTTACACTTGGGTATATGATTATTAATCCACCTTGGTTGTGAATTATCAAGTTATAACCTTCTTATTGATCACTCATGTTATTGGTTGAATTTATTTATGTAATGCCATCTTGTGTGGGAATACACATATTAATGGACTGGAAAGAATTCATATGTTTATACAATAACATGATATGATAACCAAATGATAAGTAAGCAACATATAGGTATAAGACCCTTATGGCTAGCTTACAAGATGGTATATCTATATCATGAGGAGTAATTGTTTTTCTAATGATAGTTGTGTGTTTATTCATTAGGATGCTCACTTATGTGATGTCATTCACCATGAGCTAAGTGATTTATGACTCATCTAATTTATTAAGATTAATTATTTCATCATGGAGTTATATCTTGGGTGTTTCCTTCATTAAGTAATGGAATGGTGTTGCAATTACCCCCAAGAATTTTGGATCATGGTATAGTGATAAGTGGGGGTAGCACATGGAATATTATTTACTTGGGTGATTCTCAAAAAGGTTATGGACTCTTAAGATCACTTCATGTTAGATATAGTAGTGGATTAGAGATATCCACTTGCTAATCTCATGATGTGATAAGACTTTCCTAAGCAAGCTAGTGAGATTAATACTTATGTTTAGTCATTTGGACCTTTGTGCTAATTGTTACACTTTTTTTAATCTTCTTTGTATACATAGCTTATGGCTAGAGAGATAAACTCATATATGCTTATTTTCATTCTTGATACTCTTGGCATTTCCTAATGGAATAATAGAGATGCTGGGGTGCAATTTTATTAGCATCGTATGCATGTTTGAGTATGTAGTATCTTGGAAAATTGAACCTTGACCACTTAGATAACCAAACACTTAGGTAGGGATAATGGTCTATCAAATAGAGAAGATGAGTGCCTTTATAAAGTTTAGAGGTTATTAGTATGGATACACATATTGATACCCTATTGAATAGACTTTCATTATAAGGAAAACATATTTCCCTATGATATTTCCTAGTGGCATTATCCCTAGGTGAGCGTCCAAGATTAAAACATCAATTTATTGGTTATTAGTACCTTTGGATATTTTTTGATCAGATGCATTACATTGCATGAAATTTGTGTAATTGGACCTAATCATTGTTTCATCATGCAATCTGAAAGGTAATCTCAAAAATAAAATTTTGGGGTTATTTCATTTGGTAATAGAGCTCCTGCTTTAAGGTTTTAGATGAGTTTTTGGCACATTGAGCTGATTTTTGCCATATTCATAAAAGCCTACTTCAGATTTTGTGTGATTTTCCATACCTTTGAAAAGAGTTATGTTTGCATAGAATAATTTTGGGTTGCTGAAATACACATAATATGGAAGTGCATATTTTTGTGAAAGCTTAGTTTATATCAATGTGTATGTGTATGCTTGTGGATGGCTAAATACCACTTGACTATGTTTCCTTTGCTAAGATTAAGTGGAACATTATATGATTGAGTGCATAGAAAACCTTGGGTTAAGTTATATAACTTTTGTGGACAAATATATTTATTATATGATTTAAGGCTATGTTATTTCCCTTATAAAAGCACTTAGTCTCTTGGGTGAATTAAATAGTGCTTTGTTATTCAAGCCTGAAGTACTAAAAATTCTGATATTATGGAATGTATGTGTGTGCATAAATTTGTCAATTTATGCAATAAATTTTTGATGTTAACCCATAGCCTTGGTTGGGTCAACCCTTCCCTAATCGAGTTGTGTTAGGGCAAGTGTTATCCATTAACTATTGGCTTTTATGGGCAAGTCGATAGGAGACTGATGATAAACAATTCACCCTTAGAATTGAGAAAATGATGTTTGGTATCTATGTTAATTGGATGGGAAATTCATTAGTATATATTTAGAATATCATGACCTAAAGATGACTGAGGGTTATGCTTAAACCTAGAGGATTGTATTAGGTGAGAGTGTCTAATTTACTTGGGTAAACTAGTGAGGCTTGGGATATTTTATTGTGAAAGAACATCTTGAGATGAAATTAGAGCTTTATATTTTTTATGTATTAGACCTATTTTGATTTAATAGGAGAAGCATGTGTCTTCATAACTCTAAAAGGATGAAAGTTAGTTAGTGTGTGGAATGTTTATTTTGTTCATGTTTTGCATCTATGATGTTTATTTTGACCATAGGTATGTTTACATCTATGATGGCTATCTTGATCATAGATAGGTTGATTTCCATGAGTATGTTATAATAACCATGGATATGTTTTACCTTCATGGAGATGTTGGATTTGATTCTAACATAGTCATTCTTTGATGAGGATGCCTATTTAGAGCTTGTTTATGTTTTGACACCCATGAGGATGTCTTACATCCATGAGGATGTTTAATGTGAAGTTTAATTGAACTTGATGACTATGATAAATTATAATTCCCACAAAATTGATATATAATTCACCTTGTACCTTATTAAGCCCACCCTTGCCCAAAGTGATGTTGTGTCAAAGAAAGCATCACCATTCAACCCTTGACTTCTTGGGTTAAGTAAATTGTAAGAATATCGATGTAATCTTGTTACTGGAAACGTGAGACAATGTCTTGGTTACCATTGATAAATTGTTGAACTTTGGTTATATTTTCCTACTTGGGAGTGCTGATATCACTCTTATTGGAAAGTTTTTAAAGATAAGTGTAAGTTGTTATGTTTTGGAACATTATATGCTCATTATGGTTAATTACCACCTTCACCAGTGGTTGGGATAGTTAATAGCAATAGTGTTGTATCAAAATTAATAGTTGTTACCCTAGAATTTTTATTGATTGATGTAGGCATATTTGGTTTGGTGAACCTATTGTAGTTGGTTTTGGTAAATTCTAATGTTATTGATGGCCTTTTAAGTCATGAGATTGGAAAGTTCCAACCGAATTGGGATATTTGGTGGAATATTCTATTGTAAAAGTACTGCATAGGTGTTGTTCTTCCATGTCAGTGTCATAAAGGACACATAAAGGTAGGAAGGAGGCCAATATTGACCTATTATATTAAAGAATGTGATTGTCATAATTGAAGAAATAAGAATTCCAAAAAGATAAGGCTAAGGTATTACCACCCCTCAATGGGTGGAGAAGTTGTGAAGTAGTGTTAATTTTTAAGTTGAACATCTTCAGAGGGTATGGTTTTCTTGATTATTGATAGTCATTAGGACATCTCCTCTTTAGGAAGGGAGGATGTCATGAACTTACCTTGTGGCCCTTACAAATATTTGATTATAAATTATTTTAGCATGTTTGATAGCACTTGGACTAACTACTATGATGTTGGTTCTCTTTCAGATAGTTGAGTTATGAGATACCTTGGGTGCCAGTTATGATTATTTTGTGTCATGGTTGACACTCAGACTAGGTTCATTTTATCTTTATATGTATACTACTTATATTAAATTCATTTTATCATGTTATATATGTTGCTTTAGCTTAGTTACATTGTTGAATTCATTATTATTTATTATTTATATCAACATCATTCAGGTACTAATAATGTTTTATTTGGTGGATGTAGGAACTAGGCCATGAGATAGTCTCAGTAGTGGGTTTGTACATATCAGATACGCTTGAGGGTCTATTGAATAGTTAGAAGTCACTTTGATAGGTATAACATGTATTATATCATACTGAGCCACTTTCATTTACATTTCTATTATGATATTACTTTTCATATTTTATTGGTGTTAGCCTATTTTGAATGTGTATGATTCTTCTTGTTCCCTATTGGGATTATCAAGTCTCATTATCCTCCTTAGGTGTTGTGAAAACTTGATGATTAAGCCATAAGGAAGTGGCTTATCTTAATATGGTAATGCAATGTAATGACTTATTGATTTTCATAATTATGGGTTGATATCAAGATTTTATTATTTAATATTAATTTTGATGAGCTTTTGGATGTTTATCATTGTTTTAACATTTTTTTCTAATTCTATTACTATCGATTTAAGGATTTGAAATTATTATTATCTTTTTAATAACTTTGTTGATTGTTGATAATTGTTTTTATTTAATGGTTTTATGGTTATTATTATTTCTTAATTAAATTATGATTTTTGTAATTATTATTTTAACGATCCTTATGTTTTATTATTATTTTTGTTATTCCTATTTCTTAGGATTTCATTATTCATTTTTATTAATAATTAATTTAATGATTTTGTTAATAGTATTATTTAATGATTCCATTGGCTTTTATGGATTCGATTAGTGGTTGTGGTTTAGTATATCTCTTTTTGGATTGAATTAGGATATGGTGATGGATGAAAGTTCTTATTTTCATTTCATTTTATTTTATTTTTCTTATCTTGTGGAAAAATCTGATGGGCATTGACTCATGCCCAGAAGACACCGATTGCCCTTCCCTTTTGGCATGATTCTTCTAGGTCATGGAGTATTTTTATTTTAATCTTTTTCTTGGTATTGGTAATTTTATGTAGGTTTATTATTTTATTATTGTGTGGCATCCTAATATAGTTTAATTTTACCCCTAGAAAATTACAACTCACCCTACTTTGGATGCGACAACTTAGCTTGATCAAAACCCCAGGGGACGCTAAGAAGGGCATGGAGAAGAGAAGGAATCTAGGTGGTTGTGTGGAAATATATGTGTAATTTGGGTGGGGGAGTGGGGGTGGGAATGACTTGACACAAGCTATAAGTTGCTACAAAAATAAAAGACCACAAATCTCACCTAGGAAACCCAAGATTTTCCATAGTAGGCCTATAAATTTTTTGGGTATGATTATATTTGATTTTGTAAAGGTAATATGTATTTTAATTCATTAATTCCCCAATTAAAATCATTTTAATCTACCATGGAGAAAAATCATGTTAATATTTGATTACTTCTTGTTGGGTGCCATAAGAATTGTTTTAGGCCTTTAATTTTTGTGATTTCATTTAATAAAATTAGGAGAATTAAACTGAGGGTTTTAAAAAATTGGAATCTTTTCTAACATCAAGTATTCATCATAACACTTGTGTTTCCCCCAAATTATCTTAACCAACACATTAATCATAATGCTTATTTGGTCTCTTGTATGGGCATGTTTTCTATTGGTGGGCATGTCTTATATTAAATTTCTATTGATAATGTTTGTTGAACATCATATGTATTCTCTTTCTTAACTAGAAACACAAAATTTGGCACCTGATTTGGTTTGTTAATTTGGCTTATTTTATATGGATAATGTTTTGTTAGATATCATATGTAAATAACGCCAGATTTTTATGAAAGTCAATGCCTTCCTTATAAGTGATTCTATTTAAGATCATTTTCTTAAATAACATATGTAAATGTGAATATATTTTTTGATAAATTTGACACCCTCTTAATTTATAATTCCATATATACTTTTGGAATCCTTGGCTATTACTTTATGCCATAACCTCTTCTATGCATATATTTTTCCAGATTTTTAAGTTTTTGCTTGTAATAAAAAATGATTGATTGGTTATTTGTAAACCCTCATTTTAATCCTATTGGATGGAGTTAATGAATTTCCTGAAGTGGTTGGGTTGACCTATTTGATATGGACAATGAATTATTTTATTTCACTTGTCTAATTATTAATATTTTTTTTTTGTGTTTTATATTTATTAAATATTAAAAGGATTTCAAGGTTTGCTATACGTGTTTATTTTAAAGGTAACCAATTTTTATTTTTCTTGTGAATTATATGTACTCCCTCTTTTTAACTTGAATGAGTCATTCTAGTTTTGGTGGATTAAAGCCATAGTGTTTAATTATTTTAAACCTAGGTAAGCCTCTATGCATGAGTAATAAACTTGGCTAGACCTTTCAGTCATACTAAATGGATACAAAAGATTGTGATTTACTATGCAAATCATCCTCTATAAGGATTCATGGATGTCTTAGCTATTTCTCAAGAGGAGGGGTTTGATAGGTGATTTGGTTTTATGTTTCTTACATTAGTTCCATTATCCTTTATTGACTATTTTATAGTTTTTATTGGTGACTCAGTATCTTTTGCATACCTCTTAGCTCGCATGAGTACATTGTTACCAAAGCCCTCCACCAAGTTGATCGTTGGGGTGGTAAGGGCCACCGATGGTTGGGTTCATAGGGTTGGTTTTAAGGGGTGTTTTCTTTATTGTATTCATCTTTCTCTATTGATATACCTAGACTTACACATAGAAACATGTTTCTTGGTCATGTAAGTTGATACTTTATTCTTAGTTGGTATGTTATATTATAGTTGGATGCCCATTTTATGTTATGGTTACATCTTCTTACTTTATGTATTCTTATACTATTATTATGTTGAAAAAACCCAATATTGTATATGATGTTGTGTAATGGTGGTTTGAATGTTAATGTATATAAGTACCTTATTCATCATAGGGTTAGTGTTGGGAGTTTATATATGTGATGTGAAATTAGATGATGTCTCAAAGTAGGGTATGTCATGTTGGTTAGATGTGGGCTCACCAAATATTTTAAGGATGACATGTTGGTCAAAGACTTAAAGCATGTCATGTGTGTTAAATATAGGAGGGTCTAAGATGGATTCATTAAATATGGTTTGAACAAAGATGTGTTCATCAAATATTAGTTGATTATTGATGTATTCATAAAATATGGGTGGAATAAAAAGGGTTTGTCAATGATAAGTTGGTCAAATATGGATTTTTGTTGAAGATAGATTCATCAAATATGGGTTTATCTTGATTAGGTTATGGAGGATCCATATTGTGTTTCAGAAAACTATATTTATATATCCTTAATTGATTTTTGGACATGGATGCACTCAGTTATTCATTAAAAGATGGTCCTTAGAGTGGCAATGATAGATTATAATTGGAATATTATGGTTTAGGACCTAATAGGTGTCACTAAAAAGCTTGTTTAAGTGTGAATGATGCAATCATTGATTAGATTAAGGTTGATTTTGGAATTTTTGCCTTTAGGATTTTTGTTTGTTGAACTTTTACCAAAGTTTGGTAAAGTTTAGCTTTCATGGCTGAATAGTCGAGATGGTATGGGATGGTTGTTTGATTTATTTGATAGTGGTAGGATAAGGTAGAGTGTGTATGGATCATGTAAATGAAAGGAATCAGATGTTAGGTAGGGTTGATTGTTGTGGGCTTGAGTAGGTGATGAAGATCATATATAAGATTATAAAGTCGCCAACTATTAGATTTTTTATTTGATTTGGCCAAGCATGTTTTGATTTTATAATTGGGATGCCATTTCTATTTAGTTTAATTTCATTTAAAATGGATTACACACAAGGGTATGAAATAAGCACACACACATGTAACCACAACCTATACTAGCTCAAGGAGAATTATATTTGAATAGCGGCCCATTCATAATACACTGAAATGTATATGGTTGGTGATATTGATGAATGATGGGTTATCAACACCATTATTTCTTTACAGCTAATAAGGATCCTATACTAGGTTTAAAAGGATGAATAGGGGAATCCTTTATATACCTTGTGATATTTTAATGCCCAAATAAGTATAAGGCTATTGTCTAAGGCCTAGGTATTGGTGGATGAAACCACCTAACTTCATGGGGCTAGTAAAATGAGTGATATCTTAGCTAATAATAATAAAACCTCCTTAATTTTTATATTCTTATAGAACACAAGGTTTATATCTAAATTAGACGATGAAATCTCCATCCCAAGATCATATGAAATAAAACTAAAAAATATGTGAATTATTTTTTATTTCTAATGTCACCTTACGACACAACTAAAGAGCATACACAATTTGTTCCATGGGTGACACAATGACCTAGACCATTTATGATTTCTAAGTTCACCTTGTATCATGAGGTAAGATCATATTTAGTATTTAATTTAGATAATCATGCACAAATAAAACTAATAAATGATATGTAACATAAATTATTGATTAATTAAGATTAACTAATTATATGTGTGTTTATTATTTTAATTATGTGTATAATTAGTGAACATGTAAGAAGACCATTAAAATTTTTGTTTGGATTTGAAGACTTTGACAAGTGATTTCTAATACATAAGAGGGTTAGGATCATGAGAAAAAGAAAATATCAACACTTTAAGTCAAAAATAAGTAGGGTTGTTCAGCTTGTAAAATAAGTTTTAGAAGACACAAATGCCACTATTAGTATAATCAAGCCTAAAAGGTAATATTTATTCATGTTTTCATCAATATTTATAAGATATTCATTTTGAAATGAAAAATATATTAAATGGATGCAAAATTTAAATGTTATGGCCTCCAAAATATAGGCATCATGAATATATTTTCAATATATAAACATCATTCTTCAAACCATTATTCAGAACATAGAAACCATTATTTATAATGTAAACACAATTATTTATAATAGAGATATATGACATTTTTACTAATGTTGTGACATCTATATAGATTATGAAGTTTCAAAATAGACCCATAACTATTAAAAACATTGAAAATTAGTATGCAAATGCCACTAAATTTACATAGATGTTAATACTAATGCAAACATCACAATGTCTATGTAAAGACTAAAAATAGACAAATAAAACTACCATATACTAAAATATAGTACACAATTTTTTATATTAGAACATAGACACCACAAGTGGTCAATGTCATGACGTATGTGAAAAATCCAAAATAACTATTAAAAAACCTAAAAAAATGTAAATGTTATTATATTATACATAAACATTGCTATCAAATGTGGAGACATAATTTCATATCATGAAGACATTGCAACACATAAAACATGATTTTGAATCTAAAAATGGCAAATTTTACTCTAATTGACCCTAATTCAACCTTAAACTAGACCAACTAAGAAAGGAACCCTTAACAAGAAAAATGAAATAAAGATTGTGGACACATATCCAACTAAGCATGTTAAAATATGCATAAAAGTTAGAGAAAAAAAATATAAACGAGAAAATAAGATCAATTTATACTCTAACAATGCATAATACTTTAGAATGAGCTAAAAAAGAACAAGTAAATGTTATACCTTCACCTACCAATGAAGCTCCTCCTTTTTTGTATGGATTGTGTTCATATTTGTGGTTACATAGTTGGAGATACACAAACACTTGGACAATATATCCCCTTGGTAATTTGATGATTAACTTGAAGAAGATGTTTATTGTTGTCAAAGTGGGCCACACTTGAGGATTAGAATAGATAGGTTTGAATACGCAAATGTTATTCTATATGGAGTAGTAAAATTTTGAACACATGAGAGGAACAAAATCATAATGTTAAAAAATATTCAAATGTAATAACATTCCTAGTTCATTCTAGATTAATTAGCCAAATACATAGGAAGGTTCATTATACAGGTGAAAGATAAACATGTCCTTATATCCTCATGAATGTGGGATTATCTTCACCAATGATATCTACTAAAATACTATGTGACACCTAAGTAAGATAAATAGACCATGTAGGTAAAACCACATAGTGGGAAAATGCCTACACCAACAATGGCTTCATTGGCTTGATCTCAGTGAGGTAAAGATTTGTTACGCTATGTGAGATTTTCAGAAATGGAGAATGGACCTCCAATTCATAAAAAAATTCAAATGATATCTACCATTGGATCTAATTCGAGATCAAGGGATAGAATTGAGTCAAATCCTCATTTAATTAAGGGAGTTAGATCATGAATGTGAGGGGTTGAAGATGTAAGGATTGGTTTTAAGAGGTATGGGCATGATTATATATTGTATTAGATTTGAGAATTTGGGGTGATGATTTATTTAGATTTTATTTTACTTTTATATTTTGGATTTGCATGGATTTTATTATTATTACTAACTAATAATTTAATGTAATTAATTATTTTATTAAATTGGATTTTATTTTGGTGTGATTTAGATGGGATGATGGTGTGATATGATAAATTGATCAGTTTGATGAATAGTGTTAGAATGGGTCAGCTAGGGATGTTAATGACATGATTCAAGTTATGAAATAATAGGAAAATTAGGGTTAAATGATGTTAGATCATATTAGTGTATGAATAGTGATGAATAATTACATACAATTTTGAATTAGGGTGTTGATAAAGAAAATGTCGAAAATGGGATATCGAGCATGAAGTGTTAAAAGTAAGATGTCACAAGTAGTGGGGTGTTGTAAGTAGAGTACCCAAATTTGAGTTTATATAAAGAGTTACTAATGTAGGACACCAATATATTATATCTCACATTATCCATGCTCTTATATGCCAATGGATATGACAATTATTTCTATGTCCTTTCTAGTTTAATAATTCTTAGTTATGTGTAGTGTTGATTTATTTCAAAACATTGAAGAAAACCATCCATCAGCTCCCTAATCATATATGTAACTTATATTTAAGCATAATCACCTTCATTATTTTTCCAAATATTGGTTCACAAATGATTTCATAATATACATTCAAGACTCTAGGGAGTATCAATGTTTGGATTTCTCATGGAAAATCATTCCATATGGTTTGGCTTGAATAGTCTATATTTATCTTTTCTACTGCCCTATAACTGTATCAAATATAGGAATAATGAATTTATTTATATTTAATTTTTATTTTAAAAATTTATCTTGCAAGAGTATCTAGGAGAGTATTTTTAACATAGAAATCAAGTTTCTACTACCATTTATATACTTGTACATCAACTACTTATGGATCATATTTTAATAAGTGAATCCTTTCAATTTTTTATAGTATATTCATAATGTGAAATGAAAAGACTACATATATGCTTGGAAATAATTTATTTAATTTATTTCAGCAATAATTTATTTTTAGTGGAATGGTAATTATCTTTTGCATCCTCCTCTTTCTCATATGGCGACCTATGGTTTAGTTTATTTTGAGTATGAGATATTTTAGTGTTGTGTGTTTTTCATATTTTTCCATCATTAATATGTGATCTTAGTTGTTTTTTTGTTGGGTTTTGAGCTAGTTTTATTTCCAATAAAGAATCTAAGTTTCTCATAACAATTCATTATTTTATTATGTAACCTATTTTTATATTATTATTTAATTAATAATAGTCATACCAAAGCATTCAAATAGTAAAAAACACACCATTGGCATATTAAACCATTTCATCATTCCATTATTTTGTTTTTTATAAGAATAACTCTGAAATAGTTATAAAATATATCAATATATAGTCTCAATAAGCTTTTGTAAATAAGAATGACTCCCAAAAAGTTATAAAATGCATCAATCTATACTATCAATAAACCATTATGAAGGATGGTTAAAGGAGGACCTTTTTTACACATTTATTTTATATTATGAATAACATGTGTATGGTCTAATAACCATTATTTGGCCTTATTATTTAGTCTATCTATAAATATGTACCGATATTAGCACAAGTTACTTAGAAGTGATGAAATAGTTTACAATACCCAAGAAGCTTTGGAGTTATTTTGTTTCATTAATAATTTTTGTAATTATAAATAAATGTTTATACATGAATTTTTAATTTTATTTTCCCTTGATGAATTTCCATTACTATTAATGTAATATCTTCAACATAAACTTCATTTTAGATGCAGAAAGGACTATTCCATGCCTATGTACTAATTCATAAAAATTGAAGATGTGGTATATTTTCTTCATGAATCCTAATGTAAAAAACTATATCATCTATGTACATATATATGAAGTCATTAAATGGTCTAAAAATCAAATCCATCCAATGTTGAAAATAGCTTAGAGAAGTTCTTAAGCCAAATGGCATGACTAGCCATTAAAACTACCATTGGAGTATATTAAAAGTTGTGATTTCAATATGAGTAGGGTTTTCTCCTAACTAATAAAAATAATTTTTACAATCAAACTTGGATTAGACCTTACTATGAACTATTAACTAAATCAATTGGTATTTTTAAGGAATTATTTACCTAAATAACATGTTGATCTTATTGAAATCCACATAGCCATATACTTGAGTGGGATGTTGAGCTATTTATTATTATCTTCTTCCCTAATATTGTCCTTAGACAAGAATAATCATAATTTGTAGGTTCTATGAGTTTTAAATCCAATAGAGAACTGACTTCATTAAGCATGTCTTGTCATTGTTTAAAAGGAATAGACCTAGGTTTAACATATGCATCCTCGCCATAGATGTATTTATTTGGTATGCTATCAATGATTTTGACAAAAAAATATAGGGATTGAGAGAAAAATAATAATTTTTAATTGGAGAAATAATAAAGTTTTTTGGATGTTTAGGTATATTTAAAGTTTCAAATCTTATTTTGTTTTGAGATTGGTATGGATATTAGTAATTATGTAGTAGGTATCTATTATAACCGGTTGAAATATTATTTTTATCTTAGACAATGTGTTTCTAATGGAGGCTGAGTATTTATTTATTTATTTTTATTTTTTACATTAAACTTAAAATACATTTATTATTAAAACTTGAAACTAAATTAATTTAATGCTTTGTCATTAGATGAAATTATTTTATGTGATCATTAGGTTGGGGAAATGTGGAAATTTTGTATTAAAAAATATAGATTTTCCTATAGCAAGGGAAAAATATAGGGACATTAAAAAAAATTGCAATAATGATATCTCACACATGCAATCACTATCAATCTATTAATCAAATACATATGTATAGTTGGAAAAATTAAGATAAAAGATAAATTTATTATTAGTACCTACGCAACATGATTCTATTATAATTTATTGAACCTAATAATTTGCATAGGGCAATGTGTAGCCAATGAAAGTTGAGCACTTTTTAATTTTAACATTAGATTTGAAATATTTGTAATTTAATAAATATTAAATAAAATAGTTTATTATTTTTCTATTTGTTAAAATAGTGTGGTAGGACTAATTTCCCAAGGAAATTACAATATTTTAGATTAATAATAGAAAAAATACTTGCACTATCAAATAAAATCATATTAATTCAAAAAATTAAACATGAATTATAGTCTATTTTATTTAGAATGTGACATGTTCCTCTCCCAAAAAACTAAATGTAATAAAGAAATGGGTCCCACTCGTATCCATATGTCTGCTCTCTAGATAGCTATCATTGATTAGATGTGAAATGAGTGGTGACCTGAATTAAACTGCACCATGTAGTTAGTGATTAAAAATTAGTGGGCATAATTGGTAATTAAAATACATCATATAGTTAGTAGAACAAACCCTATAGAAATACATGGAAATTAAAATTAAATACACTACATAGTTGGTGGTTAAAATCTATGTAAATAAGTGCATGCAAACCACACTAATGCAAATCACTTTATTTGAATGGTGAACTAACCCTAGAAAATGTTGTCCATGTTTTATTATATGTAAGATATCCATAAATTTTATCACCAACTTGATTAATTAGTAGCTGTTATCAAATCATAAATCAATAATAAGTCAAAAAAGATTCATTCATAGATTTAATTTTGTAAATGTCTATGGAAAGATGTACAAGGCTAATCCATATTTATAGCTATTCAATAAAATTTAGTACCTTGATAGATACTATACTTACAATAACATAATTTTAATATCTCAAAGAATTTATGTCTTTTAAATTTAATTTAAGTCTTTATACAATGCCCCCCAAATAACATGCCACTGCAAAATTAACAAAGTAAAATAACATCATCTTAGAAGTTCTAAGAAAAAATCAATCATTACAGAATACAACACTACTATAATACAATACCTCAACAACATCTAGCTTATCATGTGAACATTTTAACATTTTTGTGATTTTGAATTTGCATAAATTAAGTATTATTTTTCCATTCAACTATTCAATATAATATGATAAACCCTCTAAAATCATCAAGATATTTTAAGAATTGAGCTTCTTGGAGGTCCCCAAGTTTTGACATTGTGCTATGTGGTATGATCCCAGGGACTTAGGGGACCTTGGGAAGTTGACTCCCCTACACTTGGCCATATGGCCTCTATCTTTCCCAAATCCTACCACATGATAGGATATCATAAATTCAGAATCCAAAAGGCCAAAAACATAGGAGTTAAGATCTTTGGGACCCCAAGTCCCTGAGATTATGTTGCATGGCATGATCTAGAGTGATAAAAACACAAATAGTCCAAATCATAAAAACCAAAGCCCTCAGACCTTGAGATCATGCCAAGCTAAAGGTTAGAGGGCCCAACATAGGAGAATCAAATTCTTGAGGATCCTAAATCCATGATATCATGTCATGTGGCATGATTTCAAGTGCTCAAAACATGAATAGTCCAAAGCATAGAAGCAAAATCCTAGAGATCCTAAGGCCCTGAGAATATGCTACATGGAATAATCTGAGGGCATCATGGTCTTTTAGATTTGGATTCTCTGCTTTGATTGATTCTTACATAGTAGGGGTTACAAATAAATTCTTGGGTATTAACTTTTAATTATTATAAAGTAATTAATCATAAATATCAAACTCCATAATAAATTTATCTGATAACAATAATAATATAATGCATCTATTCTTATCACACTTGGATTCTCCACATCTATGAGCATTTAGTGAGTCCTTTTCTCAAAAAGTTCATAGGCATATTTTTGTAGATAAGGAGACTGTAGAATGCAATAAATGGTAAGTATCACATATTCTATGTCTGAGCACCTCAAATAAATATACAAAAATCTTCTAGGAGTTAAATGACATAATGGTTGACCTTATGAGATACATCGACTACAAAAAAACATATTACACTATAATAGGTGGCATAAAAAAAATATCTAGTCCACACTTATAAGGAGAAGAATTGAATCTTAAATTATGATTTTTTGAACCTAAGTTTTTTTTTCCCTATAAAGCCATTTTAGAAATAAATAATTGTTGAACATGTACTTTAGGATAAATCTATGTACTATATGACACTAACCTAAATGATTTTTCATTGTGCTCTATATAACTATTATAGTTTTGAAAATGAACTTGGACTTTAATATAGTCAATAAAATTAACATTATAATCTAGATAAGGTAGGAATGAATGAAAGAGAAGAAAATTATTAGTGTCTATCCCAACCTGTACCCCTACCTATCTTTATCATAACTGGATCAACACTAGTTGTCCTTAGTATTTAATGCACCAGATATCCTTTGTATTCATCTCTCTTGTTATCCTCTGATACATGTCATCCATTAATAAAATCATTGTTAGCTTTGTCCTTTATCTCAATCAACAAAATAAAATCACAAGTTTATGTAGACTGAATAGTTTTTGTTATATTTTCTTAATTTTTACTAAAATTTATCTAGTTTGATTGCAAAGGACCGAAAGGGAGTTTAGAGGAAATTTTAGGTAGATAAACATCCACATTCCAATGATTTTAAAGTTATGTAACACTATTACCGAGACCAATACACCATTTTTATATGGTTCTTATGAATCTATTGTCTTGATCACAAAGTTAAACTAATTATAATCCAGAGACATTATAGTTTAATCGTCCCATAAGTGAGAATCATTGTTATTTTAAAATGATAGAAAACTATAAAAATAAACACCTTTGCTTGTTTTATTTTTACTAGAGAAGGGCCTACATCAATATGGGCTTCTTGTTCTTTGGTTTCCCTACCCATAGATTCAATTCTAAACCCTACCTTCTCTAAAGTGTATTCTAAATGATCCATTACTTTTATGATTTTTATCATATTTTATAGGTCATGTTTTATTTTTTGATGAGATATATAAATGAAACTAAAAAATTACAGGTTATAGTTAGTGCTTAGATCAATTTTTAAGGAATTAAAGCATATCTATTTAAACAATTATTATTTAAACAACTGTCACTATTGTGGCTTTTAAAATGACTTAAAAAATGCTAAGGATGCATGGCCTAGGATTATTATGAATTACACACATTAAATGAAATTGTCATGCATGAGATGTTAAATCATTTAAGACCTTGATAAATAATAAAAGAACAAGGGGACTACTTAAATCAAGCTCCATAGGGTTATTTATCACTATCTATTTTAAGCTTGATCATGACACTTTATAATCAAGTGTCATCTATTGAGCTTTCATTTTAATTTTTTCCTTGGTTGTTAATTGGGATAATAACATATATCAAGCCTCAAATAGATTTATTTCTTAATTAAATTATATTAATTAACTTTATTTTTTTATTTAGTAGGTATCTATTGTAATCGGTTAAACCTAATAATTGACATAGGGAAACATGCAACCAATGAAAGTTGAAAACTTTTTCATTTTAACATTAGATTTGAAATATTTATAATTTAATAAATACAAAATAAAATAGTTTATTTCTTTCATATTGGTTAAAATAGAGTGATATGACTAATTTCCTAGGGAATTTTTTGCATTTTAGTTTAATAAAAGAAAAATTACTTGCACTATCTAATAAAATTGTAGTAATTCAAAAAATTAAAGATGAACTATACTATATTTTATTTATCATGTGACATGTTCCTCTCCCTAAAAACCAGATTTAATAAAGACATGTGTCCTATTGGCATCTATATGTTCACTCCTTGGCCAATTGTTAGCAATTGGATGTGAATTGAGTGGTGATCTGAGTTAAACTACACCACATAGTTAGTGGTTTCAAATTGGTGGCATACATGGTCATTAAACTACACCATATTTTTAGTAGCACAAATCATGTAAGAATACATTGTGAGTAAATTGTACTACATTTCATAGTTTATAGTTAAAATCTATTTAAATAGCTACATGTAAACTACACCAATGTAATTCACTTCATATGAATGGTGAACTAACCTTGGAAAATGTTGTCAATATTGTATTATATTCTATATATCCATAGAATTTATCATTGATTTGATTAATTAGAAGTTTTTCTCAAATCACAAATCAATAAGAAGTCAAAATAGCTTCATTCAAAGATTTAACTTTTTAAATGTATATAGAAACATGTAAAAGAATAATCCACATTTATAGCTAATCAATGAAATCACCCACCTTCATGGAGACCAAACTTCCAACAACATAATAGTAATATCTCAAATAATATGTTTCTTCAAAATTTAATTTCAATCTTGATACAATTCCCTATAAACAATAGTCTGCCATAAAATTAGTAAATTAAAATAGTAGGATCTTATAAGTTATGAGGAAAATCAACTATCACAAAATTTAACACTACTATAATATAATACCTCAACAACATTTGGCTTACCATGTGAATATTTTAATATTTTTATGATTTTGAATGCATACATTAAGTATTATTTTTCCATTTGAATTTTTAATATAATATGACAAACCCTCTGAAATCACTAAGTTATTTCAAGCATCAATAGTCTTGAAGGTCACAAAGTTTTGAGATTGTGTCACATGGCATGATATTGGGGACATAAGGGACCTAAAGAGCTTGACTACCATACGCTAGGCCCTTTAGCCTTTAGTTTTACAAGATCCTACCACATGGAAGGATCTTAGAAAGCTAGATGCCAGAGGTCCTATTGTAGGGGAGTCAAGCTCTTGAGGATCATGAGTCCCCAAGATCATGTCACTTGGCATGATTACAGGTGCCCAAAACATGAATAGTTCAAAATATAGTAACCAAATCTCATAGACTTTGAGGCCTAGATATTATACCATGTGGTATAATATCAATGCCTCAGGTCTTGGGGATTTAGATACTCTACTTTGACTAATTTTTACATAGTAGTGGTTATGAAAAATGTCTTTAGTATTGCCTGTCAGCTTTTACAAAATAATTGAGCATAAATCTCAACATACATAATATATTTAACCAATAATAAGAAAAATATAATGCATATATTCTTAGTATGCTTGGATTATCCATGCCAATGAGGATTTCATGAGTCATTTTCTTGAAATACTCACATGCATATTTGTGAAGATGAGGAGAGTTCAAAATGTAATAAATCTGAAGCATCACATATGATTTGTATCTGATCACTCAAATAAAGATATACAACTATTTTAAGAGTTGATTGACATAATGGTTGATGTTATCAGATATATTCACTTCAAAATAATATATTATACTATAGTAGGTGGCATACCCAAAGAATCTAGGCCACACTTGTAACAAGAATAATTGAATCTTAATTTTGATTTTAAGTACCTAATTTTTTTCTCCATATATCCATTTCAAAAATAAAGAATTTTTAAATTATAATTTAGTACAGATATGTGTACTTCATCACACTAACCTAAAGGATTTTATATCGTGATCTATATAGCTATTATAGTTATAAAAAATAACCTAGGTTTAAATCTAATAAAAAATAAGCATGTCAATCTAGGTAAAGTAAAAAGAGATGGAAGAGAAGCAAACTACTAGTGTCCATCCACACCTATACCCCTACTGGCTTCATCATGACTAGATCAACACTAATTTTACTTTGTATTGATCTATCTATTATTATCCTCTATTGCATGGAATCCATTCATCAAATCATTTTATCATTGCCCCTTACCTCAATCCACAAAATAAAAACAAAAGTTTATGTTGACTTAACATTTTCTGATAAAATCTATTAATTTTAGCTAAAATCTATTTGGCTTGATTACAGATGACCAAAAGGGGATCTTAAATGACCTTATATGTAGATGAACATGTGTGTTTTAATGCTTTGAAAGCTATGTGAACCTATTACCATGACCAATACACTGTTATTATAATATTCTTGTGAATTTATTATCTTGATAAAAATTATAAACTCATTGTAATCTAGAGACATTATAATTTAATTATCCCATATGTAGGAATCATCATTCTTTTAAAATGATAGAAAAATAGAAATAGAAACACCTTTGCTTATTTTGTTTTAAAATACAAGGGCCTAAATTACTATGGGATTCTTGTTATTTAGCTTATCTACCCACTTATTCGATCATAGAATCTGTGTTCTCCAAAGTGTTTTCTCAATTGTCCATTGCTTTTATAATTTTTATCATATTTTTTAGATCATTGTTTGTTTGTTGATGAGATATATAAATGAAAGAAAAAAATTATAGGTTATAGTTAGTGTTTAAATTAAATTTTAAGGAATTAAAGAATAACTATTTAAACATTTTTTCTTTAAATAATTATCACTACTGTGGCTTTTACACTGACCTAACAAATTTTAAGGATGCATGGCCTAGGATGATGAATGCATTATACACATTAAAGGAAGCCACTATGTATGAGCTATTAAGTTTTTGAGGACCATGATGAATAATAAAATAACAAGGATACTACCTAACTCGAGCTCTGTAGGTTATTTCTCATTATGTATTTTGAGTCTAATCATGACACTTTATAATTAGGTGTCATCTATTGAGCTTTCCTTTTAGCCTCTTCATTTGTTGTGAATTGGGACCATAACTTATATCAAGTTTCAAATAAATTTCATTGTTAATTAAATTATATTAATTAAATTAATTTTTTTATTACACTTTTCCTAACATATAGTTTTGATATTTATAAATATTTATACTATCATTATCATTAAATTTATTCATTTATAAAGTGTACAAACAAATAAATAAATGAAGAGGTTGAAAAACCACCATACACGAATAAGATTATTGGTTACGATTAATGGTTTCTATTTTAAGAGTTCTATGCCCTATCATAACTTGAGTATTTGATCTTTTTGAATCAAATTTTTTGGTGGTGACTTTTTTTACTCATCTATTTGATAACCCATTATTTCATATTTGTGTTCTTAGACTTTTGTTCCTCAATTTTTATCTTACAATTTTTTAATTAAGGTGAAAGGTTATTAGTTATAGAAGTAATCAATTATGGGGTTTATATATATCTTGCATGAGGTGCATGTTCACTAATTAATTATTTTCTTGAAATGATGACACAAAAATCTGAGATTATTTATTTACTAGTTTGATAGACTGATATGGTCTCATGAACAATAATAAAATCAATATCATTTTATTTACTAAAAAATCTAATATTGCTATTATATTTATGTTTGAATTCTTGCAAATACTTAGCCTAAAAAAATGATAGTACTACTAAATCTATTACCATAGCCAAAATGTTTTCACATCTACTAGTATTTACTATAACCTAGAGTCTGAATGGTAGGATGAAACATCAAATGAAGGAGAAAAATGCATAATGGTTGAAGATGTTACAGGGCTATTGGAAGATATCCTAGCTGCTTGAGCTGGGGCACTCTGTGACTTCCTACACTTAAAGACCCAATCATGAATAAAGTTTTTTGCATTAGGTGATGATAATAATTGGCATGCATTATGGTAGCTTATAGTTTAACTTATAATAACTACCAATGATGGTAATGAATTCAATATGGAGTTGTATGGGGGATTTAAATATGAAACAACCATTGGATTTATATGCTTGTAATTCCCAATAGTAAATCATGATAACACTGTAAAATAGGTAAAATCACCACAAAAATAGTATAAAATATAATTGCAATATTTAGGAATCAACAGATAAATTTATCAAAACTGGAGAAAATTATCTAATACCCATCCAATGAAGAGGTTTCAATTTGGATGGGAAGTAGATGATAATGCTCAATAGTGTTAATTATATACTAACAATTTTAGCTCTTAAAGAAATCAAAGTTTGTGCCAATAGAAACCTATATTCCCCTTGAACATGTTCCATTCAAAATAACCTCTATAACCCACATAGAAACATTGTCGTTATCCATGTCAACCCACAAATATTACCACCACACATATTTATAAATTTAATGTCAACTTAAGGCTAATGAGTAAGCATGGTGAATCATAACCATCCAATTACATCCAAAAAAAAAGTAGATGCCACCGATTGGTTGTGTGAAATGCCTATGATCTTAAATTTTGTAGGATTATCTTTTAATTGTGTAGGTTGTAATCACACAATAATTAAAAATGAATGATTTTTTTTGGTACATGTTTAATGATTTCTAGTATGATATGAATTTTATTGTGTTCAATTTTATATAGTGAGAGAGTGTACATTAAGTCACATTCTTCCTTTTCAGATCAATGTAAAGGTCAAACTCAAATTCAAACTTAATCTAAATACCCTTTAGAACATGGAAACAAAATGTGACAAAGTCAAATCCATTTGCATAAATTATGTGAAATAATAGATGTGAATATTTTAATTAATATTTATGTTATTATGTTAATAATTTCATAACGCCATTATAACATCATCTGTTTATGGCTTTCCTTGCACACTAAAAAATATAAGACTCTAGACGAAATACACATACATACAATAAAGCATTATAAAGCTTACAAATAAAGTAAGCAATGATTAATTAACTTCTCCATCTTACATGTTAAGAAATAAATTTAAAATTTTATTGTACAACATTTTGATTTATTTTCACGGTTGTCATCTCAATCTCAACTATCAACATCGATATATAAATGTTTGATCATTTTTTATACCTAGATCTGTATTTAGAAGGAAATATTGTCAAGCCCATATCAATGACCAAATGGGGAGTACCAACTATCATAAGTATCAAGTAAAAAAACATTATATTGGATTGTAGTCCATGTGAATCAACATCTATTATATGTAATTAATTAAATAATACTTTGAACAATAAACATAAATAATAGATAATACCTATCCAAGAGTGAAATATATTTCAAAATTTTTGTTTTTGACTAGATCAATGTTTGTAACTAATCAATTCTAAAATAAGATCATTTTTATCTAAGAAATTTATAAAGTTGATATAAATATTTTTGGTAACCCTCCATATATGGGATTAATTAAGATAAATATAGATTGAGTTTTAATAAGTAACTTATAATGACTAGTGTGGCAAAGGTATTCAGGAAATATAAATAAAAAATAATCAGAATCTTCCTCCCATAGGTTCTGTTATTTTTTGTAATGTAACAAAAAAAAATTGGTAAAAACTAAATATAAAAGTATTATCTCTAAGTTAAATTTTAAATGGGTGATCAAGTAGCATGGTTTCAAAATAAAATAATACTAACTATATATTAATATCTATGATTATAATCAAAGACTTAACATTAATAATTAGGGGGCACAATTCCTAATAACTTCAAAAACATGGAATGTGTAAGTAATTCACTGTCACATAGAATTCATATAGCATGTATTTCCCATATTCCAAAACCTTTCCCCCTACACATTTTCAAGTTGACCAAAAAAATGCAAGCCATAATTAGGGCTTCATCACATTCTAATTTAGTAACATCAACCTTGGGGATGAATCCCCTTATTTTATCTTATTCAATAGTATCAAACTTTTTTCTATACCTATCAACATTTCCACAATCTCATTTAATATTCTTTCCACATTGATAACCATTGCTCCACCTCTTTTTTCTCATTTTGGACACATTTGGACTATCTTTCAACCTAAACCTACCACCTAAATATAT
This sequence comes from Torreya grandis, assembly GCA_037957365.1. NCBI lineage: Eukaryota > Viridiplantae > Streptophyta > Pinopsida > Cupressales > Taxaceae > Torreya > Torreya grandis. The sequence continues at coordinate 2,297,746 of JARHVA010001875.1, forward strand.
GTTTTAAAAATATATGTATGTCACACACTTATCTATACTACTTTTTCAACACTTTATTCTATACCCACCTATGTAAAATAGAGAAAACTCAAGTCTCACTTTTCCTAGATTTCTTACCATCTTTTATACCAATGGATGTAGTAAAGGATAGGGGGTTTAATTAAGAAAAACCTTATCCTCTCATCCATTACTCCATAAACATAATAATATATAACTAGAAATCAAAAAAATGATTCTATTTATATTTATTATGTAAATATAGAGCTTACACATACCATACACTCACTCTTTTTTATTACAACAAAATAAAATGAGGCACACGCACATAAAAACATATCAATTTGTAAATGGACTAAACTCTACTTTCTACTCCTTTGTGCTCCTACCCAAGAAACTCCACTCTATTAGCTAGTGTACTCTAACTCTAACTTTACTTGTTATAATCCTTTCCTTACATTTTGTGCCTCTTGAAGTGACTTTTAGAATCCTCTTCATATTTAAAAATGTTTAAAATATGCAACCAAATCTTCTAGGGTCGCTATTCTAATTATAAAACTATCGTGAGAACATACACCACTTAATGTGGATCTATAGTTTCATAAGCATTGGTTAATGCATACATGTTTTAGATATTAATCTCATCATGAGACATAGAACTCTCTATCTCGTTGACTGAAACCATACTTTCTATCTTTCAAAATCCTAATTAAATATCATTGAACTTTTGGGGTCCTTGTAGGTCATCTTCTCATTTATAATTTAGTTTGGGTGCACGTGAAAGTTAGATATTTTTGGGTGATGCAATATTTATTGACCTTAGGATAATATTATATAAAAAAACCTACCTAGGACTTGTTCAACATAGATAACTAAAATTTATTTTCAATAGTTTTCTAAGTACCTGCATTTATTTTTATCCTCAAAATGTTTTGGTTTCATACATATTTCAACACTAAAAATTATCCTTCTCTAGCTCACTTTCACACATATAAACACCATGGAATTTGTAATTGTTTACATTGATAATATCCTTGTATCCCTCTACGACATATCCTATGTCATTCTCTTTGCAACATATAATACTTAAAAAATAAAAACAAAAAAAGAATGGTCATTATGTTAGAAGTATATTGAATAATTAAAAACATTGTTAGTATCAACATAATAACATATTAAACCTTGATTAATGGATGCAATACACATTATTATTAGTATTTGAGGGTAACTATCAAAACCATTTCATTTTATCTTAGAATTATACCTAGATATCCACTGATTAGCACATAATAAAAATCTACAAACCTTTTACAAAGAGAAATAGCAGGTTTTTTAATGGGGTGGATACAATAATAATATTTGGTGAATGTTGAATGTGTGATATTTTTTATGTTATGGGTTGGTTCACATGGATCGAGGTAGGGTATTATCCACATGCAATATAGAAGATAGGTATATAAAAAGGGCTATTCAATGTTGCATTTATTTGGGTGGTACAGATTATTTGGTTTATATATAATACATTAAATGTAAGATTACTTCATTAAGGAACATGACACATGGTTATAAACATATAAATACCTGTGGAAGCTTGCTACAATTTTATATGTTTTATGAAGTGATAAGGGCTAGAGAGAATCTTTTTATTGTTTGCTACAAAAACTTTGTGGATAATTTGGTGGTAAGATATATTTTTTTATATATCTTATTTCATTTTGCATTGTAGGGCATGAATTAACTTGTTTAAATGTTTACCAGACTAGAGAACCACATGATTCATGTTTTGTTTGCTTGATTTCATCCTCAAGATTTCAAATCTAAGGATTTGTATCACATGTTTGAGTGGGTTTTACTTATTTTTTCCTCTTTTTATATTGTTTTGGATAGATCTATAATGTGTATTATATGTGATTCAATTAATATATTATGTTCATGTACTAATTTGTGTAATATTTGAGAGGCTTCATTCTAGTAAAAGTATTTTGCTTAGCTAATCTTCAAATCATCCTATTTTGGATGGAAATGATATATGTCAAATCTCAGAGTTATTTTTTAAAGAGGCCAACCTTACTCATACTAGGTGAAGCCATGATGTTTGGCATTTATCTCTTTTAAGTTTAATGAAGAATAAAAAATTTAGTGGGGATTTTTTTCAAATAATTAGCAGACATTCTCTATGTTGAGTTTGTTATGAATATCGTGATTGTCATACACATTGTATATGCTGAGAGTTTTCATCTTGAGTAGAAATGCATTGAAGTGTTGTATATTTAGGTTATTGTACTTTAGTTTCTCAAGACATTTTTCTACTTACCATGGTGATTGATAAAGGTTATTTCAATGTGTCTATGATGCTAAGGCATTAGTAGTGAAATGTTTGAAACTATTACATAAATTTGGAAACTATGGCCATGGAATCCATTATCATTGATTAAAATTTATTTCCTTAAAGTGTGTGGGATGAAGATGACATTGAAATATCAAGAATGATTCATATTAATGAAGATAAGGTAGCCCACTATAATATAATTTTAAATCTTTTATTGAAATTATTCATGAATTTTGGATTCTTTAAGACGTGGTCTTTGATTGGATTGAAACCTTTTTTTTTAATATTAAAAATCTCTTTTAAATTAAAAATTTGAAGCAATTTAAAAATCTAGTTTAACTTAAAAGGCCCACTGCTGATGCTAGAAGTTATTTTTCATTAGTAAAAAACTTCTTATTTTTACTTCTATAAATCAATAAAAAAAATTGGTAATTTCATAGACATAGAGTAGAGTTTGGAGAATGTTTTCTTCCTAGAAATATGTTTATGATCTCAACATAGTCATCTAGAAAGTTTGATGTCATTTTTCACTAGTAAATGGGAAATCAACATAGAAGGTAATTAGATTATTAATCAATGTCGTATGTGAAAAATCTAAGATAAAAAACTTTAGAATGATATCTCTTGACATATTTTAGATGAATTTATTTAATATATGTGTAATAGATTATAGAACCATCTTTCTGAATTCAAGAGTAACTCTATCACATATAATTCCACCATGCGAGATTATATAAATTTTCCCAACCACCTACTAAACCATAAACTATCCTCCTACACTAAATACTTGCCTCATCAATCCACTTCTATCACTCATTGAAATTGGGATTACCACCTTTATCTAATCTCAACATCATCTCCTTCATGTCCTCAGTTGAAATTTCATTTTATGTCATACATGGTCCTGGATTGCAAACAATGTTTGTTTTTCCACCTTCTTCTCAATTACTCCCTTTGAATCCTTATTTATTAGAAATGTATTTTTCACTTCTTCCTCTTCTTCTAACAAAATATGTTTTTCACCACACATGAATAAATGGCTACTATACTCATATTTGTCTTCCTTTCCCTTCAAGAGACTTAAAGGATACCTCTATCAATCCTTATTAACACTCATGGTGTTATGTATACCATCATATAACATATCACTATAAAATATCCATGTCCTTTCTGAAAAAACATATCATGCATCCATTGTTATGACTTCACACAAAATGTTGGCAATACCTACCAATTTGCATATCAACCTCACAATTGATCCAAACTATGGATCTAGTTTAGTCCTCATGTCATCTAGTTCATTACCACTATACTGAATTATTTAATTCATGTATGTAAAACACTATATAAGACATTTATTCAAATTTTTCATGTAAATTGAAATTTTTACTTAAGTAATTAGTGTTGGGATGGTGCATGCATTATTATATTAATTAAATCATCAACTTACAACCATTAAAAGTATTTTTTTTGAAAGATGACAATAATTCTAATATTTACAAGTAATATTTGCATAACCACCAATATTTTCAAGTGGGAGTCATATAACTACCCAGTAATTGTGTAAATTTCAATCTACATAAACCAATGGTTTCAACACCAAATTAAAAAAAAGGGAATGGGAACAATTATAAATATTTCCTCTTCTTTATTGAAGAGTGTTTGGATTGTTCATTCATTGCAAGGTGGAAGGGCATAAATATATACTCTTTTAAAGATAGAGGATATAAAAAAAGTTAATGATAAGTATTGAATATGGAATCACATTGTACTTTAAAATTTTGGTTGCTTATTCATGTTATCTCATTATTTTCTAGTTATTGTTTACTTGTTTTAGTTATGTTGGATCATCGCAAAGTGTTTAAGAAGTGGAAAAAGAGCTATATACAAGATTTAGATAGTGTGGTAGCGAAATTGTTTTACATGAAGGTTATTTCTGGTAGTCACTTGTACAATTGTTGAATTACATAGTGGACGGGAGATGTAGTTATCACAACCATTACATTTTTCCCACATCAAGTGTATCCTATTATGTTTATCTTATGAATTGCCTTAATTTATGCTTCCTTTTTATGTTTAATATGTCATACATTTCATTATAACACTTGTTTATATCTATTTTAGTATTAGAATTAATCTAAAACAAGCATATATCAAGAATTAGTTGAGCTAAAAGTATATGATCTACGTTGGTGATTATTAGTATGGAATATCCATATAGTTTACAGATCATATTCATATAAGAGATAATTTAGTATCATTTTTAGTCCTTTTGTGTGACTACATTATGATATATGCCTTTCTTGATCTATATTATCAACTGAATTAACCTTTTCAAGGTTTGTCAATGATTGATCTGTTTAGGAAATATCATCATCTACAACTATAGAATGATCTATACTTATCTTAAGGTTGTCTTTATCTTCCTTTTTCAAATTCTCATTTTTTTTAATTTATTCATTGAAAACATGATCAGATAATTAAAATTATTTAATGAAATAATCACTCTCCACCTTTGAAAATTTACAATCCTAATATGTAGACATGTCAATTATTACTTTCTTTTCTTCCTTTGGCCTATATAAGACTTTGTCTTTCCTCTCTTGAAAACTTAGAGCCTAACTGATCTTGACTTGATTAAGGTCCCCTTTTTCTTACAAAATTTAGTAATATGATCAAATCCCTTGCACTCAAAACATGCAATCTTTCTTTGATACTAACAAAATTTGGCTAAGTGACCAATCCTTTGACAATTGAAACATGTTATATTCTTAGGATCAAACTTACCTTGATTTATCTTCTTTGGAAATTGATTAGATAAATGTCGCATATCCAAACACTTGAAGAGTTTTATCTCATTCATAGGATTAGGTAAATTAATTTTCTTAGCCTTCAACTTGAAATCATTGGCCTTATGACCAAACTCATGACAAAAATGATAGTATCCATTGAATTTAATATGATTTATGGCATTAGGTTGTCTTACCTTGTTGGAGCTAACACCCTCAGCTTGGGTATTTATTTTTGTAGGTTATCTTTCTCCTCTTCAATGCTTTTATCCTTTGTTTGAGATACTACTAATGTCTTCTCAATGAAACCCATACTTGTTCTAAACTTGAAGACTTATGATTTATTAACAGACTATCAAGATCATTTGTGCTTTTTAAAACATGGCAAAAGACTTATCCTTACTCAAATCATTCTCCAATTCATCATTTAAAAAATTGTTTTATGTAATCAACTTGGAACACTCTTCTTCCTTACCTTTTAGGCTTGAGGATATAAACACCTGTTTGGAATTTAAGAACATGATTACTTCATCATGCTCCTTGTTATTTTTAGTTATCTTAGACTCAAAAATGCTGAATTAAACTTCATATTCTTTCAAATTGCCCTTCATAACTTTCTTTCAATTTTCAAATATTCAAGAGAAATTTGTAGTTCACTCTCATAGTTTAGAATGTCTTCCTCATCTTATTCATCTGATCCATTCTAGTTTCCTTCAATTTGATATGAATAATCACCTTCATCATATAATTTGAGTGCCATGAAAAGGACTTCATCATCCTTAGCTTCACTTTCATTATGACTATTATCAAATTGACTGTCATCCACTACTTTTGAGTCACTATCATCCATCTTTGTGTAAAGACTCTTCTTGTCCTTATAGAATTTCTTTTTGTTATCAAATTTTTTGAATGATCTCTTGTTTCTATCAGACCTGAAACCTTTATTACCTTCTTCTTGATCCTCATCCTCATCTTTCTTATGCTTGTGAGTAAATTTGTTTATGAAATGACCTACTTCACCACATTTGAAGCACTTGAAAGGGAGCTTAATTCTATACTTTCTTGATCCAGTCTTCAACTTTCTTTAAAACAAAGTTATTGAGTCATCATCACATCTATCATGTAATACAACATTTTTTCCTTGAGACCCCTTGCTTTGTGTCTTCTTTTCTTTAGGATTTTTATGTACCTTGAAATTAATATCCTTCTTAAGAGGCTTGTATCCATTTATCCTAATCTCATAAATAATGAGATATCCATATAGCTCATCCATTTTCATTAGTGTAAGATCACGACTTTCCTTAATTATAGATATCTTAGTGTCAAACTTGTAAGAGAGACAGATCTTAAGTCCTTTTGAACAACAACATCCTCTTTGAGATCTTCTCCAAAACCCCTAAACATATTGACCACATCATCCACTTTATTCAATAAGGATGCCACATAATCCTCCTCCGTAATTTTGAGACTCTCAAACTATCTTTTGAAAGTTTGTAATTTTTCTAGCTTGACCTTTGAGTCTTGTTCCTCATTTGTCTTCAACTTAGTCCACATCTCCTTATTTTTTTGATATTTAATGAACTTTGATAAATTATTTTCTAATAGACCACTATAAATATAATTCATATCCTTTTAATTTATTTTAAATAGTTTCTTATGAACAACTCTAGTAGGAGAACTAGCAGGAACAACATATCCATCAACAACAATCTACCAAACATCAAATCCTAGAGCCATGATAAAATTTTACATTATTGAACTCCAAAAGGCATAGTTATAACCATTAAACAATGGAGTTTGTTTGGAAGACAAACCACCTTGCATTCCTTGACTTGCCATTATACCTTACAATCGCCTTTCAAGTTGTCAAGTCACTAAAAAGACCTGTTGTGATACCAATTGATAGAGGTACACACCACTGAGAGAGGGGTGGGGGGGTGAATTAGTGGTTTAAAAATATTACAATCCAATTTGTAACTCTTCAAGCTACTCAACCAATCATATCAATATGCAAGATAGATGAATCAAAGAACAAGCATGAATGAAACCATAACATAAAGATTTATGTTGGAAACCCTCATGGGGTATAAAGCCCACTCTCAATCCTAAAAAAACAATGGAATAATATCCTATAAATATGTAATAAATAATAGGCTTTAGTGAGGCACCCACTTCACAAGGAGCACCAACCCCTAAATTTGATAAGCACTAACTTGCCTAGGATGTTGAGCACCAACACAACACCTATCCAATGAATAATTATTGAACTTTGATTACTTATAAATATGATTTATAAACCTTGTATGAACATTATTATTCAATTCTAAAACTTCACACAAGTCACCAACACCAAGCTATATCTTCAACACAAGCAAATAACAAAATCACAAATCTTTTGCTTATATTAAAATATGCACTCATAAATATAATAAAAATAATCAATAGAATTAGAAAATTATGCTGAGTCTAATGACATATTTCTCTAATTAAACTCATATAAACATTAGTCACCAAGACGCCCAACAACCTTCACACTAGGTCTTCAAATAACAACACACACACTTGCTTGTCTCACTACACTCACACACCCAAAAGGCATAAACCACCTTGTATATATAAAAAAATTAATTATGGTCAGCCATATATATTTAGAATATTATAAAAATAATTATTCATGTTTCCTAAGTTTGTCCATGATTCTCTACACAAGCTTTCAATACCATACCATGAGCTCATGTCACAAACACCTCACACACAAAGCATAGCTCCACTTGTGTGACTATATTTGACTAAATAAAGATTATTCAAACATTATAAATATCTATAAAAGTAATTTAAGGAGTTATAAACACTCTCTAATCATCAGAGACACTTGATCTAATAATCTACCCTACAAAAGGACTCAATCATCTAGAATAGGTTATTTTTTCTAGCAAAACCATCATAGTCAACTATGAGTCAACCATTCAATCATCTCCAAGTGACAAAGAATAATAATAATATCAAATATATGGAATAAATCACCTAAATCACATCCAAGATCTCATACCCATTCCTACTTATTGATTAGGCCTTCCAATTCCTCTTTTTACTCTAATCACTCTTTCTCACTTATGACACAATTTCCTTCATATCGACTAGTCAACTTTAACCTTATATAAATTTGGCACAAAAAGATGAATATTCCTAAAAAATTTCATGGCTGTTTGGGACAAGTCCTGAGCTTCAAAAATCATCCATTAGATCATTTGGCCACTCATAAAAATCTTCCTCAAAAATAAAAATATTGTTAACAACCCATTTTTTGTGGGACCCATACACTATCAAGATTAAAAAACACATATTAAATAACCTAAAAGATTCCTATATAACCTAAAATCATCATATTTGATCAAATAATCCATTTTTATCCCAAGCCATTAATATCTTCTCTATCGGGTCTCAGACTAGGGTTTTTTCACACAAAAACTTTCTTAGCTTCTTAATGACCGTTTATAAAGTTGTGCACCTTAACCTATGAAAAAATTATTATAAAATATTCTTAGGGACCCTTAAAAAATATAAAAAAGGATAATATCCCCATGTATACCCTTTACATGCCAATAAATGCAAGAAAGTCCTTCTCGAGCTTACTAAACACCTTTCTAGCACCTCTTAAAGCCATATGATCCCTTTTTTGACTTCTTACTTCAACCTTTGACCTATAAATTGGTAAATTAACTTGAAAAATCATATTTTATCATCTCCCATGTAGATATAATCATAGACACTCTGAAATCACTCTCTAACCCTTCACAAAGTCTCACTATCCCACCTAAGCTAATTAGGCCAATAGCCAAACTATCATGCAGAACACTTTTCACCTCTTTCAAACCATATAACTAACCTCTTAGAACCCTATACATGTATAACATGTATATTCTAATCATACTAAGATCCTTAGAATGTCACACAAGTCATAGTGCTCAAAACCCCATAGGCAACCATATATGATCAAGCCTACAAGGCATAACCTGACCTACATACCTCATGATGGCCACATGAAGTCAACCCTTGAGAATGGAACACATCAATAATAAGTCAAAAAACATCATACCAATCTCCATCTAGCCATAAAGCATCCACCTAGGACACCCTTACACATCCTTGCAAGTATCCCATTGCTCCAAGTATATTAGACCACCATGTTCAATCACTTTGACTTGTTAGACCACTTTGTCATCACCAATGCCTCTTGACATTAATGATAGTACATATACCATAAATATCCCAATAATGTTATACATGGTCTTTGATTTCAAACTATTTTTATTATTTCACCTTCTTCTTAGTTACTCCCTTTCTATCCTTATTTATTAGAAATGTAGTTTTCACTTCTTCCTCTTCTTCTAACAAAATATGTTTTTCACCACACATGACTAAATTGATACTATACTCATATGTGTCTTACTTTCCCTTCTAGAGGCTTAAACTATACCTCTATCAATCCTTATTAACACTCATGGTGTTATGTATTCCATCATATAACATCTCACTATAAAATATCCATGACCTTTCCAACAAAACATAGAATGCATCCATGGTTATGAGTTCACGCAAAATGTTGACAATACCTACCAATCTGTATATCAACCTCATAATTGATCCAAACTATGGATCTAGTTTAGTGCTCATGTCATCTAGTTCATTACCATTATACTAAATTATTTAATTCATGTATGTAAAACACTATATAAAACATTTATTCTATTTTTTCATGTAAAGTGAAAATTTTATTTAAGTAATTAGTGTTGGGATGGTGCATACATTATTGTATTAATGAAATCATCAACTTACATATTTTAAAACTATGTTTTTATGAAAGATGAAAATAATGCCAATATTTACAAGTAATATTTGCATAACCACCAATATTTTCAAGTGGTAGTCATATAACTACCCAGTAATTATGTAAAGCTCAATCTACATAAACTAATGGTTTCAACACCAAATAAAAAAGGGAATGGGAACAATTGTAAATATTTTCTCTTCTTGGTTGAAGATTGTTTGGATTCTTCAATGGTTCCAAGGTGGAAGGGCATAAATATATACTCTTTTAAAGATAGAGAATATAAAAAAAGTTAGTGATAAGTCTTGAATATGGACTCACATTGTACTTTACAAGTTTGGGTCCTTGTTCATGTTATCTCATTATTTTCTAGTTTTTGTTTAATTATTTTAGTTTTGTTGGATCATCACAAAGTGTTTAAGAAGTGAAAAAAGAGTTATATAAAATCTTTGGATAGTGTTTTAGTGAAATTTTTTTCCATGAAAGTTATGTTTTGTAGTAACTTGTACAATTGTTGAATTATATAGTGGAAGGGAGATGTAATTATCACAACCACTACATTTTTTCCTCGTCAAGTTTATCCTATTATGTTTATCTTGTGAATTGTCTTAGTTTATGCTTCCTTTTTTTGTTTAATATGTCATATGTTTCATTATAACACTTGTTTATATCTATTTCATCATTATAATTAATATAAAACAAGCATATATCAAGAATTAGTTGAGATGAAAGTATATGATCTATGTTGGTGATGATTAGTGTGGAATATCCATCTAGTTTACAAATCATATTGGTATCATAGATAGTTTAGTATTATTTTTAGTCCTTTTGTGTGACTACATTGTGGTATATCCCTATCACTAGAGCAAGTAGTGCTAGTGGTCAAGGTATACTAGTTTCATTTGGAAAATGCATTTATACAAAGAAGTTGAAGCAAGAGATCAAAATTATGGTTTTTTATGATGAAGAAGATGCCCATGTATCATAAGATCATTTTCACAAGCTCAAAAGAGGAGTGCCAACCATATCTCTTTCAATGAGTAATATTTATCGATGGGAATACACAGATATTCTCATCAAGAAGCTTGGTGTTTCTATGGATACATTGAAATAAAATAAGGAGGATGTCCCAAGTGGGAGGAGGTGTAAGAAAAACACCATGCCAACCAAGATCCAACTCAATTTAAGACTAAGGAAAAGATAAAGAGATTCAGCCATAAGATGGAGATGTGAATGTGGGGTGGCTACAACATTGACTAGCCAAAATATAAGTATATTTTAGTTTGCATAAAATTAATGAGAGATCAAAAATTTATTTTTAAAGATTAAAATTAACTAATCATGCTTTAACATGGTTTGAAAGTTATGTTCATACCCTTTTTATTAATAAGTGTCCTATTTTTAAGTGGGATGATTATAATATGTTAATTAGTAAGCAATTTATCTTTTTTGTTATGAGGAAGAGAATTCCATGTATTATCAACATCTTAGGCATAAACAAGGCAAAATCACACATAAGTACACAAGTGAGTTACATAATAAATTTATCCAAATGGGAAAATATATAGTATGTAGTGACATCTTGATGAAGTATGTTGGTGGATTATATATCCATTTGAGGATATATGACCTCTTGGCCAAGCTTACATATGTAAATGAGGTTTTTATAAATATCATACTTAGAGATGGACAAGAAGAATCCTCCATCGACCAACAATTCTAAGCAACAAGGTGGTCCTAAACATAAGGGTAAAGGTAAGGGAAAAGATAAGTGTAATCCTACTTTTTTTATAAGAAGGATATTAAAATTCATTATGGGAATTTTGATGTTGATACTCATTTCAAGGACATTTTTTGGAACCTACATCTAAAATTACATCTATTTAAGAACAATAATGACAATAGGAACAAGGTTAGGCCCTATCTCAAAGGTGAAGGCATTCATTGTAGTTTTGATATGGATAAGAGTTTATGTTATACTTATATCAATATAGATGAATGTTTTGGGTAGTAGTAGTGCTCAATAGAATGAAATTTCTAAGCTTTTCCATATTAAAATTTAGATGAAGAAAACAAAAGTGGATGTTCTCTTTGATAATTTTTTACAATAAAATTTGATAATCAAATAGTTAGTAGAAAAATTGGGGATAGAAATTTATAATCATCCTATCCCATATGATTTTGATTGGGTGAATAAAGGTGTATAAATTAAGGTGAAAAAGCAGTGTAGAAGGCATTGATGCACATTTCATTTATGAATCTATAGTGTATGTTGTGCCTCTTGATGTGTGTGGTTTAGTGTTTAGCATACCTTATTTGAATAATCAAAATGTTATCTTCATGAGAAAATATAATCAATATTGTTTTGTGAATGATGACAAGAGATACATCATTTCAACCTTAAAAGGGTGATTCTAAAATCTCTTTGGTAAGTGCCTCTCAATCAAAAATGCTTATTAATATAAATGGGAATTTTGTTTAATTTATTGAGATATATTCAAGATAAAAAAGTGGTTTCACATAAAAACTCATGTATACTATTCAATAAAAAGAGAAAGTTTATGGGGGATTTGGTGCAGTAGTCCAAGTAAGTCTTTCGTGATCCCATAGGTTTCCACTAGTGAGACCTAATTGTGCATGAAATTCATTTACTACTAGATAGTTCACTGCAAAAAATTAAGTTATATCAATGGTCTTTGAGGGATACGAATGAGGTGAATTAATAGTTACAATATTTAATTAATAAATGTTTGATCCAACATAGTACTTATGCATGTGTTTTTCCTACTATTTTAGTACCAAGGAAAGATAGTTTTGGGAGAATGTGTATTGATATAGATCACTTGAAAAAATAACCATCAAGAATGGGTACCCTCTTCCATATATTTATTTATTTATTATAAATCAACTTTAAAATTCCAAGTATTTTACTAAGCTTTTTTTAATTTCTAGGTATCAATAAGTGAGAATTAAAGGAGATGACATTTGGTAAACACCACTCAAGACAAGGAAAGGGTTGTATGAATTTTTGTCTCTACCTTTTTGGCTATAAATACACTAGATACCTTTATATGGTTGATGGATGTAGTAATGAGGAATTTATTTATTCATTTTTAATTTTGTATTTGGATGGTATTCTTGATTTTAGCAAAAAAAATTATGATAATGTTGATCATCTACAACAAGGTTTACATGTTTTGAGTGAGAACGAGTTAGCGTTCAATGAAACAAATTTGAATTTACTTAGAAATCACTTGTCTACATGGGCCATGTGGTTAGATATGGGAAATTGAGGATTTGCCCAAAAAAAATATAGACTATCACGAATTGCCCAAAGCCTTCCAATGTGACTAAAATAAGGAGTTTTATTAGTGAAGTTTGGTATTTCAAGAATTTTATTAATAATTTATCTTCCATAGAAACACCTTTATAAATAATTATAATAAATGTTAAGACTTTTATTATAGTTAATAAACAACAAGAAACATTTGATATGTTCAAACATAATATTAGTCGTGCTCTAGAATTAGCTTTTCCTAAATTACAATTGCCTTTGAGGTGGAAATCGATGCTAGTAATTATGCTATAGAGGTTGTCCTACTACAATGAGGTAAGTTCATATGTTACTGTTTAGAGTTATTTTATGGTGCAATTACAAATTACTATACATACAATAAATAATCATATTATCTTATTCAAACAGTTAAGAAATGAAAACACTATCTTATGGGTAAGGAAACTTTTATCCTCATAGATTACCAATGTCTCAACTATTTACAAGTATAAAACCAAATTCAATAAGGTAGACACTATAGATTGATAAGTTTTTTAAAAAAATTCATTTTATTATCAAATATAATAATTGTTTGACTACTAAAATCATTGATATGTTATGTAGACATCCTCTAATTTTAGCCATGGGGACCATAACTCTTCTGGAGCCTTTTATAATCTTATGTAGAAGGAAATGAGCTTGATGCATTTTTAGGGAGCCATTTATCTAGGAAAATACATCCTAAAGTGCATGGTTTTATGTTAAGAGGGGTTATTACCTCCAAGATGGGTTAATCTACAAGTTAGGTAGGATTTGTGTTCCCATGAATGGAAGAGTTCAACTAATAAGGGAAACACATGTGTCAAAGGTTACATAAAATTTTGGTGTTAAAAATACCACTACATATTTGCATAGGTATGTTTATTGGATTAATATGAAATTCAATGTTGCTAAGTTCATAAGGGTATATGTGTTATGTAGTATAATCATGCCTAGTAATAGGACTTTGGGTTTGTAATTTCCATTGCCAGTTCCTTATAGACCATGGGAAATTATATCCATAGATTTTATAGGAAAGTTGTATATGTCAAGGAATGGGAATGCCCATATCTTTGTGGTTTTGGATTGGTTTATTAAGATATGTACTCTTATTCCTTCTAAAAAGACAATAAGAGGTAGTGGTGGAGGTGATTTATTATTTTTTGATAGGTGGGTTCATTTTGGTTTATTTAGATCTATTGTTACAAATCAAGACTCAAGATATGTTGCTAAGTTTTGGGACAAATGTGGGAGAAGATGGATACCAAATTGAAAATATACACTACAGATCTTGTGCTTCAAATTTTTCAAAACTCTACTCAACACCTTTACCAACTGTGTCATTATTTCGAGTATGATGTTGTTCATATGTAACACCTAGAGTGTTCATCCCTCTCAACCTACCATCTAACTAATTAGAGGATCATGGAATTTTGTTTACAACATTGAATCCTCTTTTTAAATCTGTGGGCTTGAGAAACTTGTCTATAATTTGTAATTTGAAAACTTGTGTTCTCCTTTCATTTCTCTATTGTTTACTTTTACTAGCCTCTCCACATGTTCAAATGACTTTATTGTGGGATTCCAAAACTAGCATGCATTTTACAATATTCAAACTTGATTTTTGCATTTCTATTTTGTAATTAATATCTCTACCTACACTCCTTTGTTGACTTGGCATGTATGGTGAGTTTTAGAGATTAAGAAACCAATTAAAACTTTGCAATTTGAAAATTTGCATTTTCATTGAGGATTTTTGTCAAGAATTTGTTGTTCTTTCCTTTTTCCATGCATTTCATACTTGTCACTATAGGATTCATGTCCTTGGATTCAATTTACACATTATATTTTTGATATTTATGTTTTACAAGTATTGTCTCTTTGAGTTTCCCATTAGGAATGGTAACCTATTATGCACATTGAAAGTTTGAAATTACAAATTGTTGGACATATGATTGTAATTGATGTCAAAAGATGCATTATGGATGTCATTGATGTTAAAGGATCAGGCATGATTGATGGAGAGAAGATAATGCTTTAAAGTTGCACCATGTAAAGTTGTCATGACTTTATAATGACCATTTTTGGACCACTTGAAGATCAATTAATAGAAGATTTGTTATGGGTTTTTTAAGACCATCTTAAATATATGATCTACAAGTTTATATAAAGATAAATGAGTTAAAAATTGATTTATCCTTGCTCTCAGACATTATAAGGTTTCTCTATTAAACCCTAAGGGTTTAAGCCATGTCATTCATATGCATGTTATATTTTTATGCTGATTGGATATAGATAGGAACTAGTTAATTAAGTTATAACTTAAGTCTTCCTCATCATTATGCAACTAGCCCCTTTGACCTAGTAATTATCAACTCAATAAAATGTTCCAAGACTTTAAATTTCCTAAGTACTTTACTTAAGATTTATCCCACCTCAATCAATGGACAACACTTAATCATATATTGAATTTCCAATGAGGCATAACAAAGTTATTTTTTCAAATGAATGTCAAAGTAAACACACTAGTGATAAATGTCACAATCACAAAGCTTGCATAGTACATCTATAGGCTATTTTAAAGTCACATGTTCAAGGATTAATAGGAGGATGTCAAGTGTCTCAATAGTGGCCACTGACAGTAGATATACAAAAGGCATGCAAGGATGCCATGTGTCACATTTATGGGAACTCATTAGAGATAAATTGTGAGATTGTCAAAAGATCTAATAGTTAGTGTATGATCATTAAATGAAGATATAATGGAGTGAGTGAACTCAATGGGATAAATTTATTGATGTTTATCAACATAGAGGTGAGTTAAAGACCAAGCTAGTTTGATGAGATTTATAGAGTGTATTCATTATAAAGGTTTAGGAAGTAAAAAGATGAGATTAAGATCTTGAGATTTAAAATTAGATAGAGGTAAAGTTTGTGAAAATTTGAAGATCCAATGACATAAAGGATGTTTGATCAAAATATTGAATGGATACATTTTAAATTTCGAGCATTAAAGCTCAAAAGTGTACAAAGATCCGATGGAGAGCATGAGCCTATCATAACTTAATCTAATGGATGCATTTTAAAGTTGAGAAATTTTAATGAGGACCATTAGATCATGGCATGAATCTTAAGATTAATGGTCAATATTTAAAGATATCCTCATCCCAATGGCCAAGTAGAGAAACATGTAGTTAAACTATAAAATATGACATAAAAAATGAAATTGATTACTGTGATTAATGAAATTTGTGTAATATGGAATTTCATCAAAACAAGATCCCATTATATTCTAAAAATACTAATAATATAGCTAATCATGGTGGTGGATCATGAATTTAAGAAGTGAGAAACTTACAGGAGTGTGATGTGTTATAGACCAAGTGTAAACACAAAAAGACAAGTGAAACTGAGATCAAATGATTATATATATGTCATCTAGGATATAACAAAAAGTTATAGATGTAATGAAATTATGTCAAATATAGAGAAATATAGAGACATAGAGACAAAGGGGCAGAGAAGAGAAGAGAAGAGAAGAGAGAGATGTGCAGAGTATGAGTAGTTATAGACCAAACCTATAATAGAGAATCAAATTTATTTTCATTTATTACTAAACATTATAATCTAGAGTTGTAGCTCCATAACATAGATATGATTGCTAAGGGCCATTAGATAAGTTGATTTGGTGATCAATTAGGGAGTTGCTGCTTCCTTAGAGTAGGTGCTCATAAATCAGTGGATTGGTGTCTCCTTAGGGTCGGTTCCCTTAAACATTATAACTAGTGAGGTTATTCATTATGAGGCTAGATTATAATAGTATATTCTAGTAGTTATTCTCATGGCAGTTTTTCACATATTGGGTTTTCTATGATATATCTAGTGTTGTGTCTATTTGTGTGTATGTGATCTCTACACATACTTTTAATCTACATTAATTTTTTTTAAAAAGGACTAAGTTAATCTACTGATTCACCCCCCTCTCAATATATATTTGTATTTCAATAATTAGTATTAGATCCTTGGTTCCTTAGAAGAAGATTAATTGACTTAGATAGATATTAGATAGTGAACACAATGGCTAGTCAAAAACATTCTTCCTCAAACAAAGCATCTCTCTTTTATGGATCAAACTATGCATTTTGGAGCATTAGAATGGAAAGATATTTAACCTAATTAGGGTTTGATATATGGATGTCTTCTTATAAATGGATATGCAACCCCTGGTACAACTACTATTGATTAAGCTTCAAAGAAGGCATATGAGAGCAATGCCAAGGATAAGAATGTTATTCTATGTGGATTGTCTAATTAAAAGTTTGTTAAAGTGTTGGATTGTCAAAATACACAAGATATATGGAAAAAATTAAATAAAATATATGAAAGTGATAAAAAGGTAAATCAAGCCAAGCTACAAACATTCAAAGGCAAGTTTGAAAGCCTTAAAATGAATGAAAAAGAGAAAATTGTAGACTACCTCCTCAAAATAGATGAAATAGTCAATGCAATCAGAGGCCTTGGAGAAGAGATGAAAGAATCAGTAATTAAAAAATGTCCTAATATCTATACCATTTATGTATGATTGTAAAATATCTATAATAGAATAAGTAAGAGATCTAGATAAACTCAGTGTTGATGAGTTTCTTGAAACATTAATAGCTTATGACATGAGAATGGGATAAACATATACCTTCAAGAGATAAGTTGTATTCAAAGCATCCAAACAAATAAAGATAGAAGCACCTACATCTAGATCTAGGGATATTGATGAAGAAGAAGTCAAATTTGTTAGAAGATTAAGAAAAGGGTCTAGAAAGTATAAAGGTAAGTTACCCTTAAAATGCTTTAACTATGGTAACCTAGGACATTTTGTTGTTAAATGCCCCTAAAACAAAAATGATAACTTTGAGCAAGAAGAGGATAGTAGAAAGATGAAACCCTACTATTCCAAGAAGAAGAACTTCTTAGAAAACAAGAAAGGCCTATACACAAAATAAGACAATGATTCATTGGATCACAGTGATAGTTCTGATGATGACCATGACTCTACTTTTATTTCTAAGGAAAAATAAATCCTATTCATGACATTAAAATCAACTTCTATGGATTAATAATAAGTTGACGAATTAGATGAAGAAGAAGAAGGATAAGTGGATCTAGAGTGTGAACTCATATGTGCTCTAGAATAAATTAACAAGCTGAGAAAAGAGAACTCAAAATAGAAGAAGCTTAGACAAAAGGAGAATGAAAAATTGTCCAAAAGTCTTGAAAATCTAATCAAATGGTGCTTATCCTAAATACACAAGTTGAAGAGGCTAAAAGAATAGAAGATCTAGTCAAACTTGAACTATAATCTAAATATGATGAGTACATGAAGTTAGAATCAGAGATAGTGGCTTTGAGAAAAGAACTTGAGAAAGCTAAAGATCAAATAGACAAAGGTCTGAATATGAAAGAAGGATCAAACATTCTTGATGGTTTGATCAACTCTCAAAATCCTTCAAAAGAGAGATGTAGTCTTGGTTATGAAGAAAGGCAAAGTCCCATAACTAGTGCATTTTAAAACCTATAAGAAAATTTTAAAGCAAAAGGTGAATCAAGAGCAAAGAAAGAGAAAGCTTGTAAGAATACAAAGATAGACACAAGAACTGTTGATGTGAAGAATTTTTAAGGACAAAAGAATCCTAAATAAAATAAGAAGACAAAATTAGATGATGTAGATGGTTACACAAGAGTGAGAGACTTGAAAAATCTAGAGTTTAGAAGAACTCTTCATCTTACACAAAGAAATGTTATGACTAGGTATTCCTTATTTTTGTATGGTTATTGTTATACTTGTAATTAGTTTGGTCATAGGGCTATTGATTGTACAGTTGTATATAAAATGAAAAAAATATTTGTAAGCATAAGTTCATTTACATCCTTGTTAGATACAAATGTAATATGCTATAATTTAAATAATTTTGGTCACATAGTTAAACAATGTAGAACAAACTTTATAAGACCAAAAACACAAAGTAAGAAGAAAGGCATGCCTCCTAATGTGAACAAAGGTTCACAAGTCTCTAAAAGAGGGAAGAATAATCTAAATAAGAAACCCAAGAATGTATGGAAAGTGAAATATCAATCTATGATTTCTAAAACTATACTCCATGCCAAGGTGTAGAATTTGTGGGTAATAGACAGTGGTTACTCAAAACATATGACTAGTGACAAGAATAAGATCTGAGCTAAAGGAACCTTGAATATAGATGGAAAACTATCTACACATGATGTCCTTTATGTTGAAGGATTAAAACATAATCTAGTAAGTGTCATCTAAATATGTGATAATGGATATAAGGTCACATTTAAATCATAAGGTTTCAATTTAAGGATTCTAGAATATTAGTTAAAGAAGGGAAAAGAATTGAAAGAAATATGTATAGTCTTGTTGATGGTAATAGCTTCCTGATACGAAATATTGACGAGAGTTGGTTATGGAATAGAAGAATGGGCCATGTCAATTTTGAAAAAAAATTAAAGGTAATCTAAAATAAGTTGTTAGACACATGCCCAAGATAACCAAACTTGTAGACACTACTTGCAAAGAATGTCAACATGGTAAGAAGACAAGGGTCAGATTTCAAACAAAAGAGTATGTAGCTACAAAACCTCTATAATTATTTCATACTGATCTTTGTGGTCCTACTAAGATAATATGATCTAAAGGAGAGAGATAATTCATGTTATTTGTAGATTATTACTCAATAATGACATGGGTAACCTTTTTGAAGGACATGTCATAGGTGTTTGAGAGATTGAAGATCTTTAGGACCATGGTAGAAAATGAGATTGAACAAAAAAATCAAATGCTTAAGATCTAATAAAGGTGGTGAATTCACCTCAAATGAGTTCATAGAGTGCTGTGAAAATCATGGAATCAAAAGGCATTAATCTACAGCAAGGACTCCATAGAAAAATGGAGTTGTTTAAGGAAAGAATAAGATAGTCAAGGAGATGGACAAAATAAAACTAAAAGAGGCTAAGTTACCTGATGGATACTAGAGATAAGCAGTCCAAAAAATAGTATATATTTTGGATAGAGTTTAACTAAGGGGAAATAGTGATAAAATTACCTATGAACTATGGTATGAAAAGCCTACCTCTATTAAGTATTTCAAAGTGTTTGGAAGCAAATGCTACATCAATAGAAAAGAAGACAAGTTGGGAAGCTTTGAATCAAGATGTGATGAAGGAATAATTCTTAGTTATTTCACCCAAAGCAAAGCCTACATATGTTACAACAAAAGGCTACACAAGATTTTAGAGAGAATCAATGTCAAGATTGAAGAAGGCTTGAAACAAGTTAAACTTGAAAGAGAAATTTGTATTTAAGAATCAAAGTTTGATGAGGAAGTAGCTAATCCAGAGCATGAGGAAGTAAATGAAAAGTGACCTGCAACATTTGTCCAAAAGGATCATCTTATAGAGAACATCATTGGCAATAATAATGAAGGATTTTAGACAAGGAGAAGAGTTTCAATGAAAAAGGAGTAAATAAGTTTTGCTCTAATGTCTGAAATTGAGCTCAAGAACTATGTTGAAGCCAAAAAATATGAGAATTGGTTAAAATCCATGGATGAAAAAAATGAGCCAAATTAAAAAGAATAAAACAAGGGAACTAGTTCCAAGACATGCAAAAAAGAATTTAATAGGTACAAATTGGGTCCTTAGAACTAAGCTCAATGAGGATGGAACTATTAAAAGAAATAAGCCAAGATTGGTATGCATAGGCTATGCACAAGTTGAGGGAATAGATTTTGAAGAAACATTTGTTCCATTTGTTATAATGGAAGCCATAAGAATGTTTCTATTAGTTTATTTTTATAAAAAATTTAAATTATATGAAATGAATGTTATGTCTACATTCTTGAATGGGAACCTAGAAGAGGAAGTCTACATAGAACAACCTAAAGGTTCTCAGTTGTCAAAAGAAGAAGATTATGTGTGTTGACTAAAGAAATCTCTATATGGTTTAAAACAAGCACCTAGATCATGGTATTCAAGATTTGACTAGTACCTATAACAATTAGGATTCAATAAAGGATGTGAAAATAATAATTTGTACTTCAAATCATAAGGTGAACATATGTTAATTGTTGTTGTATATGAAGATGACATCATATTTGGTGGTAGCAACAAAAAAGTGTGCAAAGAATTTGCTACATAAATGCAATGTGAGTTTGAAATGTCTATGCTTGGATAATTTTCTTTATTCCTTGGACTATATATAGCATAAAATGAAGAAGGGATATTTATATCCCAAACCAAGTATGCTAAGGAAATGCTTAAGAAGTTTGGAATAGAATATAACAAACTAGTTAGTAATACTATGATAATTGGATGTAAGTTGAGAAAATAGGATGAGTCCCTTCATGCAAATTAGACTTTGTATAGATCAATTATATGTATCTAATTATATCTAAATACATTAGGCCATGATATCATGCAAGTAGTATGCATGGTTTCAAGATTTAAAGTTACTCCTAAAGAGTAACATGTTAATGCAGTGAAAATAATCTTTAGATATATATCAATAGCATAATTAACTATGGCCTATGGTATCCTACAAGTGAATATTTCACTTTGATAGCATATACAGATGTTGACTGGGTAGAAAGTGTAGATTATAGAAGAAACACTAGTGGTGGTGTATTTTCCCTTGGAAATAGATTTATCTCATGGCTGAGCAAAAAGCAAGATCTAGTTACTCTTTATATAGTAGAATCCAAGTATGTTATAGCAGTAACATGTTGTACTCAAGTCTTGTGGATGAAGAAAACACTTAAACACCTTAAGGTAGAGTACAAATCACCTATCTCTATTCTTTGTGATAATTCAAGTGCTATTAACATATCAAAGAATCTAGTAATGCATTCTAAAACTAAGCACATATCAATCATCACTTCTTAAGAGAAAAGGTTGTAGATCAAGAGGTCACAATGGAATATGTGCTAACTCAAGACCAAATTGTAGACATATTCACCAAACCTCTTCCCAAGGAATAATTTGAGTTTCTAAGATAAAAATTGGAAGTGGTGGCTCCTAAATCACATCAATAGATCCTAGTGATATGGCATGAGTCTAGGGGGAGTATCACATAAGTCTTATTAATCCCTATAATAAGAGAGAAAATGAAACTCAAGTATGCATAGTTTTACAAATTTTTAATGAGTGGATGGTCACAGATTATTGGACAAACTCCTTTATCTGATAAAGGGGGAGAAAATTTTGGACAAACTATGAGAAATTTGGAGTCCTTTTTCCATTGATGTTAAATGGGGATAAAAATTACAAATGCTCTCTATAAAAAGAGCAAAACATGTGTCCAAGTTGAGTTTTGGAAAAGTGCCATGGAGAAAAAGTGCAAATGCTCTTTGTACTCTCTATAAAAGTTTGAAAGAGTAGAGCATGTGTCCAATTTGAGTTTATGAAAATGTGCCATTTCATAAGGGGGAGAAAGTTTGATATGAACAGTTTCAGGTCAAGCTCATTAGAGGCCAATGCAAGTAATGCTAGAGAAGGAGTAGAGTATTATAAGATCAGAGCATTTAGTTTGCCATCAATGCCATAGGGGGATATTATTGGACATATGATTGTCATTGATGTCAAAAGGGGAATTATAGATGTCATTGATGTCAAAGGATCAAACATGATTGATGGAGAGAATATCATGTGTTTAAATTTGTAGTGTACAAAGTTATCATGTTTTTATAGAGACTATTTTTCAACCACTTGAAGCACAATTAATAAAATATTTGTTATGGATTTTTCAAGAGAATTTTTAATATATGATCTACAAGTTCAGATGAAGAGGAATGAGCCCAAAATTGATTTATCTTTGCTCTCAGATATTACAAGGTTTCTTAAATAAACCCTAAGGGTTTAAGACATGGTGTTTATAGGCGTGATCTATATTTATGTTGATTGGCTATAGATGGGAACCAGTTACTTAAGTTATAACTTAATTCTTCTTTTTCATTATGCATATAGTCCCTTTGACTTAGTAATTACTAGCTAGAGCAAATGTTCTAAGACTTTATATTTCCTAATTTCTCAACTTAAGATGTATCCCAAATCGATCAACTATCAATTCTTAATCATACATTAAAGATATAATGAAGTATATCAAAGTCAATTTGTCAAAGGTTGCTTTGAGTAAATGCACTAGTGACAAGTGTCATAATCAAGGAGTTTGTATAGTAAATCTATGGAGTAGTTTAAAGTCAAATGGTCAAGGACTAATGTGAGGATAATAGGTTTATTAATAGCAAACACTGACAGTAGTGTATAAAAGGCATGGGAGGGTGCCAAGTGCCACATTCATGGGATCTCATTTGAGATAATGTTTGAGCTCTTAAGAAGATAAAATGGTGAGTAGATGATCATGCAATGAAGATCTAATTGAGTGAACTCAATGGGATAATTTTTTTGATGTTTATCAACACATAGGTGAGTTAAAGACTAAGCTAGTTTGATGAGATAAATGGATCATATTCATTCCAAAGACTCAAAAAGTAATGAGATGAGATTAAGAGCTTAAGGTTTAACATTAGACAAAGGTAAATTTCACACAACTTTGAAGATCCAAAAATGTGCAAGAGCTTAGATCAAAAGATCCAATGGATGCATTTTAAATTTAGAACATTAAATCTGAGAAGTATACAAGGATCAAATAGAGAGCATGAGAATGTCATAACTTGATCCATCAAATAGATTTTAAAGTTGAGAAATTTTAATGTTGACCATCATATCATGGTACGAAACTCAAGATAAATGGTTGATTTTTAAAGATATGTTTATCCCAATAGTCAAGCAGAGAAACATGCAAGTAAACTATAAAATATGACACAAATAATGAAATTGATTACTATGATAAAAAATTTGTGTAATACGGCATCTACATCAAAACTAGAGCCCAATATATGCTAAAAATAGTAATGAGACAAAGAATTATGGCATTGGAGCATGAATTCAAGAAAAGGGAAATTTACGGGAGCATGATGTGTTACAGACCAAGTCTAAACAAAATAAAAATAAAAACCTAGATCAAATACTTATATATATGTCATCTAGGACACAATAAAAAGTTACAGGTGTAATTAAATTTTGTCAAATATCGATAAATATAGAGACACAAAGACAAAGGGGTAGGAAGAGAGATATGTGTGGAGTATGAGTAGTTATAGAACAGACTTGTAATAATGGATTACATTTTGATTCATTTATGAATGAACTTTGTAATCTAAGTTGTAGCTCCATAACATATATCTAATTAGTAGGTGCCATCAGATACACTAAGTTGGTTCTCAGTTAGGGAGTTGGTGCTTCTTTAGAATGGGTGCTCTTAATTCAAGGAATTGGTCTCTCATTAGGGTCAATGCCCTTAAACATTGTAACTAGTGAGGTTCTTGATTATGAGGCTAGATTAGAGTAGTAGATTCTAGTAGTTATTCTCATGGTGGTTTTTCCCATATTGGGTTTTCCATAGTATATCTAGTGTTGTGTCTATTTGTGTGTATGTGATCTCTGCACGTAGTTTTAATCTGCATCAAAAAGTTTTAAAAATGACTAAGTTAATATACTAGTTCACTCCCCCTCTTAGTAGATAGTTGTGTTTTAACACAAATTGTAAATTTTAAGTTACCTTGTAAGCTCTACCATATCATTTTGCATGCGACCACGCATTACTCCCATTTTTAAAACATTGTTTTATTTGTTTGAACCTTCTACATGGATAGGTGATTTATGGTGTGGAATGAAAATTTTAAATGATTTTATTTCCATGTGGGTCTTACCAATGGCATGACCTATTTCTTAATTTTTCAACCCTTACTCTAACATGGACCTCCTTCATGTGGGCAATAAGTATCTCTCATTGTGAGCCCATTTAAAACTTTGGAATTGGTTTGAATATCTACGTGACCTCTTGAAACTTTCAGCATTGACTTTGCCCATGTTGGGCTTTAAAACATTTATTTGATTTTTGATCTTGATGAAACCTTCACCTATCCATCCCTCCATGTGGATAATGGGGTGATTGGTTTAAACATTGAAATCTACCCCTTTGATTTGAGCTATGGGTTTGGGATGTCAATAAGAAACTTGTAACTTGTATTTTGATGAAGTGTTTTTTACATGTTGCTTTTCCCACAGAGATCTATCTGTAGGGAATGGGAACTTGCGAATCAATTTTCAAGTTTGAAATATGCAAAATTTAATTTCTCTCAAAATCTCCTACCACCTTATTTATTTTTGTAACAAAAGTATCATACTCAACATTATTTAATTTTGTGGCTTGATTTAGATAATAGACCCTAAAATATAATTAAAAAAATATATGTTAAGAATTAGATGGAACTGAGATTACACAAGTTCTTAACAAGGAAAAAGTGATATTTTAATAATCTTGACTATGAAAGTGGAGTTTTGGATGATCCGAGTGAACATAATTGTGGATATCGGTAAAAATTTAAACATTCAAGCATTAATATTAAAAAATTAGGCATAAATTTCTTGGTGAAAGTTTTATCACCAACATTGACTCTCAGTCGAGGATGTACACCCCACATAGGTGTGAAAAGAATCCATGTAAATAAGACCAAGTGCCAATACCTTGGGCCATGAAGTTAAAACTTTGGCAATTTATTAGCAATCACCCATGGAAACATAAATAGATAAGGGAATACTAAAAAAAATAGATTAGGAGGATATAAAAATGAACACATGATTAAAAAAACACCAAAATAAACTATACAGACATGGCCAAACACAAAGGATCAACAAAACAACAAAACTATACACTATAAATTACTTTACATAGTTATAGACTCAGTTAAGGAAGTGTTTCAGATGTCTTCCATTAACTGACAAATCTAATATCTCACCATTTAGGTCTTTCAAGAAGAAAGTGTGTTCCCCAATCTTGTAGTTGATGGATTAAGGGCTCATCCAAAAGGCATCAAACTTCCCATGATTGTCATTCTCTTCATGCATATTATTCCAAAGTAAAAACAAATCACTTACTTGAAAATTTCCTAGAGTAACCTTTGTATTGAATATTCTCTTGAGTCTTTCCTAGAACTTGAGGTGTCTCTCATGAGATTGTCTTCTAGTTTTTCCAAGCTCAACAATCTAGTTCATTCTTCTTCCATAGTGGTTGATTTCATCATCATTCTCTAGTCGTTGCAAGAATTGATAGGTTGACAACTACAAATTCATAGGCAAAACAACTTGAGCTTCATTGAAAAGATCAAAAGGTATTTTACCTTTATCTTTCTTTGGCATAATCTTATCATCCCATAAGACAAACTTTAACTATTCACCCCACTTCATCTTGTTTGCTTCCAATGTTTTTTTAATGATTTTGAGCAAGCTTTTGTTATTGGATTTTGCTTGCCCATTCCCCTGAGGGTTGTAAATGGAAGCATAAGATAATTTTATCCCATACTATTTGAACAATACCACTAAATGTTTAGCTCTTAAACTCATGGCACTATCAATAATTACCTTGACATGCACAACAAATCTACAAATAATCTAATTCAATGAAAAGTCCATAATCACCTCATGTGTAGCCTTCTATATAAGGACCAATTCAACCCATTTCATGAAATAGTCATTTGTAATCAATATCCATCTATGTTCAGTGCTTGATGAATTAGTAATTTCCATAATGAAATCCATTCTTCGTTGTCTAAATGGGCTTTCAATAGTCACAGGCTGTAAGGGAAGAGAACCATGATATTTTAGCCTTCTAGCAAAGTTTTAACATTTATCACATCTTCTAACATTATAATCCACATCCTTGAATAATGGCATCCACCAATAACCATCTCTCATAATTTTATGAGCTGTGACCTTAGATACAAAGTGACCACCACATACTCCACTATGGAAGTATTCAATCAAGTCGACAATTTCTTCCTCTACCAGGCATCTTAAGAGAACCCCATCCATATTATTCTAGGCTAGTCCACTTTCACTCAAGATATACTTTTGGGAAACAAGTTTGAGATTTCTCCTTTGGTTCTTATCCAAGTTAGAGGGAAAATTCAAATTTTGCAAGTAGAAAACTTTTTCCTTATACCATGGAGATATGCTAATATGACTCAAAGAATTGCTAGCATGAAAAATAATATTGTTTACCTCAACAATTTGTAAATTTTTATCAACCATGATCTTAGCTATACGCATCCCTCTCTCTAACTTGGTGGTCTAAATATCCATGTCATACTCTTATAACTTATTGGTCCACTTGCATCTCTTTCTTGATGCTTCAATATGTGTCAAAATATCCTTCACCATTGTATGTGGGACATATGCAATAATATTTGGATTTAGAATGTAATTTCTAAACATATTAATATCCTTTAAAAGATAAAAATCTTATTTTTCCATTATGGTGTAATTAAGTTTAGAACATTCCATAGCTTTATTAAATAAAGCTTTGGGTTACTCGTGATCGTCATCATTATTTTTCAAAAGAACAACTATGGTATTATGGGATGTAAAAGAGAATATTTAAAACTCCTTAGTATGATTAGGGATAGCTAAAATAGGGTTAGACTTCAAGGCTCCATTGATGTCATTGAATGATTTCACAACCTTTTCTTCCCACTTTATGGTTTGGTCCCTCTTAAACATGGATGTAATAGGTAGAGTGATTTCCACAAAGTTGGACACAAACCTCCTTACAAAGTTAATTTATCCAAAGAAGGAATAAATTCCCTTCTTAGACTATAGGTTAGGTACTTTTTCAATCGATTCCAATTACTTGGTATTAATCACTACACTGTCCTTAGACATTAAATGTCCCAACAACTTAGATTTTTATACTTTGAAGTGACATTTCTTAGGTTTAAGTAAAATGTTGAACTCCCTACATCTAATAAAAAATTTATGTAGATGACCTAAATGTTAATTTTTTTTCTTGGGGTACCTAGTAATGTCATCCTAATACATAGCTATAAGCATGTTAATCACCCTTACAAATGCAAAATACATAGCTCATTGAAACTTTGCACCAACATTCATTAACTTGAAAGGCATCCTCATATAAGCATACGTGCCCCAAGGTATTGTTAACACATTCTTAGGTCTCTCATATTCCATTACCATAACTTGGGTATACCATAAGAAAACATCAAAAGTGGATAACATCTTTGATCCTTTAACACTTTGTAGTAGGTTATCCATATTGGGCAAGGGTTAATTATCCTTCAAAGAGACTTTGTTGAAATTTCAAAAATATACACACAAGAGGATGTCATCATTCCTCTTTTTTATAGGGACTAATTTTACCACCCATGATGAATACCTAATGGGTTGAATAATCCACCATCTTTTGGCTTATTTAACTCATCTCACATCTTGGTGGCCAAGATGGGGTTGATAAGTCTATGTTTCTTCTTAAAATGTTTGATATCATGTTGGAATGGGATAATATGTTGAAATAAATCTTCCCTATATGCATTCAAAGTGGTAAAGGACTAGGCCAAACAAACCCGGTAATTTATTAGTAACTATATATAAGCTTGTTTTTCTATTGCACTTAGGTGAGTACCTAGCCAAACATTCCTAGGATGTTCATTAGATCTTAAATTACACTTAGTCACATATTTTTAGATAAAAATATCTCAATTTTAAATTCTATTATCTCCATCTAAAGATGATTCTAAACTCACCAATCCCCTAGGGAGAGTGTTTGTATTTAGTTGAATGATGTCTTTCCAAAATAAGTTTTTTTTCTATCACAAACCCCAACCATGGATTCCAAGTCTATGATCCAATCTTGAAATTCTGGTTCAAAATTTAGAAACCTTCTAATATGTTCATCATCATCAAAAACTTTCCAATGAAGGATATTTTATAGGATTCAAGGCCTAACCAACATTTTACAAATTTGAATTGAGCACCTAACCCTACAAGTTCGTCAACTTCTTCATTGAAACTTATATAAAGATAACTAATGTTGAAAGCATAAAATAACTCTAACAAATCCAATACAACATTCATATATTATTTCAACCTTTTATTTTTAAATGGCATAAAAACTTCAAACCTACTTAACCACTAGCTCCAGATCAAAATTTACAATCAAACATGTAATTACATTTACGAAGGAAATTCTCAAACTAATAAGGAGTGCCTAATACTTAGTAGTATTATTTGTGTACTCAAAGAATAAATTGAAATAAAAATAGAAATATTTCCCATTTGGGGCATAAAATACAACCCTCACTCCATTTCTAATATTGGAGTAAGCCCTATCAAAAAAATTATCCAAACATCAAAACTTTCATTATCAAACCCATAATCAAGAATATCTAGTTATTCAACAATATCCACATTTCCAACAAACTTACCCAGCTCCACATCCATGTACAACACCTCCTTTACAAATATTTTTAAATTTTCAAGTACATGCAACATCTTAGGCTCTCTATAAAGTTTGACCATCTTACCCTCCAAAGGAATGGTGGCATAATAAAGGTTCATTTGCATACTACCACCCATGGTAACAACCCATTTTTGTGATAGTAGCACCCCCACTTAGGTAGGCCATCCACAACTACCACATCAATATTCAAATATTTTCCTGGATGAACTACCAACTACAATACCAACCCTTTGACTTGTCCAACAACTAGTACCCCTCATGAGTTCATTACATAACACTTGTCAAAGGATATTGTGATTTTCAATCCAAGTTCATTAAGGACACATAGGGGACTCACATTATAATAGGATCTTTAATCAAACATACAATTTTGAAAAATCAAGCCATTAATCATTAAGGTTGTGTAAAATGAATAAACATCTGGCTGACTTTTTATTAGTACAATCCCTAAAAATACCTTTAGGGCTAGTTAAATAACATCATTTGACTCTTCATCTTCATCTAGAGGCATTTGGGGTGAAGTAATCTCATTTAAAGTTTAATTTCCATTAAATTTGAAATATTAGAATGCCCCCTACCTATGTTTAAGTATCTATAATAATTTAGAAAGTGGTATGGTGATATTCAATTGATGTAATACTTGGGCCATATCACATACACTATAATAAGGAAAGGGTGTATTAGAAGGAAGGGTGATAATAGCTTCAACTATAATACAATCATTTAACATCAATAGTAAAAAAAAATGGGATGAATTGGCATTTTTAATAGCAGTCTTTAAGGGTGGATTTGTTCTAATATCACTCACACCCTTATGAATACTAGACAATAAAAGTATTCTATTCATAGCTAGAGTACCTCACTATTTAGTAACTTGGTAAATATGTGATATCTTGTAAGAATTAGGGACTAATTTATAATTCTTAATTTCCTTACTTGAATCTCCTACCCCTAGATTTATAGGGGTAGTCTCTTGAGGAGTAGTACCTTGTTGCATGTTTCTTAGACTATAATCTTTCTCTTAGGAAACTACTGCATTAATTAGCAGGTACTTATCCTCAACTGAAGTAATACCCCATCATATTTTATAATTATCATTTATCATAAAAAATTGAAAC
The DNA here is from genome assembly GCA_037957365.1 of Torreya grandis. NCBI lineage: Eukaryota > Viridiplantae > Streptophyta > Pinopsida > Cupressales > Taxaceae > Torreya > Torreya grandis. The sequence goes on from JARHVA010001875.1 coordinate 2,328,564, forward strand.
TAATATTGGGTAATTCATATGCTTGTGTCACATACGTATTATAATGCAATCCAAAACTGATCACTAGTGGTAGCACTCAACAATTTCATGGAGGTAGACATTTTACTTCAGGATACTTGATAATCAAACATCAAAATCTCATCATCTTCATACATAGATTTAGTATCCTTTACATATTCATTAATTCATTGAGAAATATCATAAGGAGGATGGGGAAGAAAGCATGTATCACAAAAATTAATGTTAAGGTCACAATTTATAGTGTTCACTTTGGCATTCAACAGATCTTGAACTTCCTTTCTAGCTCCTCTATTTTGGTTTCTATCATTTATTTCCTCATGGGTAGGATTCTTCCCTATATCATTGTCTCTAATGTGGAAAGGGGGTCTCCATTAAAGTTGATTTAGATTCTAATTTCTCTCCTAACTTGTAGATATATGAGGTAGCTCCTTCTGAGCTCTAACCAACTTGTATGACATCTACGTGACAGTGGAGGCCATGATCTTCAGAGTCTCCTCAAGGTTGGTTGTCTTAGTGTATTGATTTTTTTAGGATTGACTAACTTCACATCAAACCACTTGTTCAAAGGATTACCCATAACCTTTATGTTGTTTTCAAGCTAGATGGCCATATTGAATGCCAATCTTAGGTTTGTAGGATCTTTGTCACTTAATTAATATGTAACCTTATTGTCAAAGGCATCATAATATTTAATCAAGCAAGTTATATCACCAAGCCTAATAGTTTTAGGTATCCTCATCATAGTATTGTTGAAACACATATTAAAATCTTTCACACACTCATTAGGGTTATTATTTATTTTTCCAAATTTTGCAAGAAGCAACATAGGATCAATCCTATCACCATAATATATTTTAAAAAACACTCTTCATTTCTTTCCATGAATCTATGCATCCATAGGGAAGGGAACTAAACCAATTATGAGCATCTATTTCCAATATGTACACAAAAAACTTAATGAAAACATCCTCATGCTCATCCTCATATTCTTTAATGATAATGTGGAATGCCCTCAAATGTTAATCACTAATCACTATATTATTTCCCTTGAAACTTAGGAAGGTAGATGCTTACTTCGTTGGTTACTTCATTGGGATAACCCTCCATTTCATTAAAATTAATATGTTTAAATATAGGAATATTGAATTCAAGATGCTCATTCTCATATTGACCCGTATGCCTTATGATTGGGTCAATGGTAGGTTCAAGATCATCTGAAAAATGATTGTGAGAGGGTGAGTGAGGTGGACTTTGTTGATCAAACATAGGAGGAGATTCATCTGGTTGACAAGGTGCTAGGTAATAAGTTAAACTATAAGTCTCTAAGTTATTAGGAGAGCTACATAATACTCAATAATATGAAGTTTAACAAACAAAGGTTTAGGTGTACCATAATCTTGATAGTTAAAACACCCCTTTGTTATATAACTTTGTCCTTCAATTGGCCTCCAAACTTGTCTCCTTCTTTGATCAACACTTAAGGATGAAAAAAGATGCTTTGATAAGTCACCTTTGAAGGATGATCTTAGTCCTTCAAATTTTTCAAGTAGGAGAACACTCACAATTGAAATAAGATATTAAAATGGGAACTGATCTTTATTGAAGCCAGATGATGTTGTTGGAGTCTCCACTAGAAAAAAAATTCTAGAATATAATAGATTATAAATAGGAAGTGATACATACTAAAATTGTACTTTGTTGAAGTCAATGATGAGATATAATAATGAAGAGGATGAAAAAATTAGACTCATGTTCAAAGGGAAAATAACTTTGTAACATGAAAAAATTAAAAACCCTAGTAATAAGAAGCTTAACAAAATTTAGTTTATCAAATATTTCAAGTCTCCAATGAAGTGTTGCATAGTTGATGGCCCAAAATAGTAAATCATTCTCAAATAACCACAAATTTTAAACACATGAGATAAATAAATTTTGTCTAAAAATACGTAACTAAGATTATTGTATTAAACATTCCAATATATAGAACATTAGAACCTAAACTTATATAGCCCTTTGTAAGAGTCCTCGACAACACAAATTCTAAGGTATCAATCTTTAAATCCTCAACAATGGAACCAATGAAGTGTTGGTGCTATTGATGGCCAAGATAGAAAATTAACATAAATATTTAGGCATAGGACTTGATAAAACTTAATATATACAACCTTATATAAGAGTCCCCAGTAACACAAGTGACCAAGGATTGATTTTTAATCCCTAGAAGGACACCATTAACGTGCTGGTTCCCAGTTATACACCTCTTGAAATCAGACTTTCACACTTAGTATGGAAAGAAATGATGAAAACCCCACAAATATGTCATTATATTTAGGGGAGGGTTTATCATTAGAATGGATTGAACACAAACAATGATTGGAAGACACTGATAGAGAGTATGGTTATCTCCTTGCTACTTATGGATTTGCCTAGACCAAGGTGAGAAGAACTAAAGGCTATCTTGATTGCATGGAGGGATACTATAATTAAATATCCATGGGCATTACTAGCATACACAAAACATAAATTTGACCAGGGAATAACCAAACTTTCTCACTCCACGTGGTAATATTTATCACACAGAACAAACAAATGCTCTAGGCCATAAACAAGCTACTAAAGATAGATGGGCATATGATTTCAACCTTCATTTATAAATAATTTTTTAAACACTCAGAGTGAAATGGGATATTAAAATATTGGGATTCAAATAATAAAATATAGAGATATTTCATATATGCAATTTTTATGCATCTTCAATCAAATAACACTTAACATTGTCAACAGAGTGTATTATTTGTAGGGTAGGATAGGGTAGGAGGAGTTAGGCAGTTATAAAAGAGTTGTGTCAGGTTTTCAAATATTAATAACTCATTTAATATCTATGACATCATTAATTTTCAATAAATTTAGAAAACTAAAATATAACCTAAGAAAACTATCAGGAATGAGTTGCATCTATTGGTGTCGATACAATGCAAATATTCAAATGATTATTAAAACCCTAAAGCATACACTGCAAGTATATATTCAAATGTTTTATCATATAAAATCCATAAATACAAGGTGACCTTAAAATTTTATCAACAACACATTTACAAATCACAATGCAATAAAGAATTTACAACTCAGACCTATACCCACAACAACCACCACCATTGATAAACATAAATTAAATACCCAATCAACAAAGCATGTAAAGTATATTATTGCATTTTACTAATAATATACATCATAAATCACAACTATTTTCTATTAATTTGAAATTAAATATTACATACATCATTTTTTAGAATGTGATCATGGGTATAAGCATGTTGAGTTTGTTCTTAAACAGGGTAGACATATACATGCTCTTAGATCTTGTTGATGGCTATACAACTATAGCCACCTTAGCAAGAGAGAAAAAATACACACTATAAAGATCTCAAAATTTGAAGAGCCTAAGACCTAAAAAAACCAACAACCTTGAAAAGAAAACAAGCCCTCTTTTTATATAAATTTAAGGCCCCAAATATATTGGGAATATGATTCAGCTGGAAGATGCCCTTTGTCACACCTAGGAGCTCATGTTCCTACAAGGGAATGATTCAAGCAACTACTTGTCCATGTCATGATGAATTTTCTTAATTAGCCCTTGCTCTATTTCAATGGAACTCCATTTCAGCTTGGTTTGAGGGAGAATATTACCTTGGGATAAAAAAACTCCTTGTCCTCTTGTGTAACCACTTGGCCATGCCTTCAACTAATATTTTGGATACCTAAAAACTTCTGGCCAGCTATCCTTCTTCTTGTTCAAACCAAAGAATGATCTATATTTTGTAATGATTTCATTGGAATAATAAATTTATGATAGAAACAAAGAAGGACCCATGGTAGTTTGAAAAATATCCTTGTAATGGCCCACCTTGGCCTCACAAACCTTGCAACAGTTCTCTTCCATGAAATTCTTCAACACAAGAAAAATATTAGAAATGGCAAGACTTATTTTATTTTTACCTTTTGTGATTTTTATTTCAACATGATTTTCCACATTTTTGTTTTTTCCCTTTTTAATTTTTAGGGTTGTCACCAAAATTGATAATGCTTAAGTGCATAATTTTACCCTTTTTGTTTTATGAAGAACTTTGGGTCCCATTTGTAATTTTTCACCACCTTTGTAGGGAGACATTTTAGACCCCAACTATAAATTTGAAAGTTGGTATAAAAACAAAATTTAGAAACACATTTTTGATATTTAATTTCACAACTTACATTCTGGAGTTGTAGTTCCCCTAAAAAATCCCACTATGGACTTGGGAACTTCAAGTACAAATTGTAATTATTGAAAATGCAAAGTTGAATTTGGTATTGAATGTTCTGCCTTGCCTTTTGACTGCATGTTGAATTATAGGTGGCATAAATCTGAGTGTAATTTGCAAATATGGAAAATTGTATACCTTCTTAAAATTTATTGTAGACCTCCATTTGAGTTGACTTCTTCCAGCTTCAATCCAACCTAATTTAAAAATATTTGAAAAAACTAGAGGGTCTCCAATCATTTATATGGCCACTGATAATTTGTGTTTTTATAAACTTGTTTTCTAATCAATGCAATAGATTAAATAAGGCTATTATCTTTCATGTTTTTTGGTTCAAATTTATCAGCTCGATCTAAAGGAAATGAAGAAATTTCAATATCTTATTATTATGGACATTTGAAGATAACAGGTAAAGAATTATTTTAATGAGAAATAATTCCCCTAGCCAACTAATCTTTTTAAGTTTTCAAATATTTTAATGGTTGAGTTGATAAGTCCATTCAGACAGTATTAATGTCTATAATCCTAGGATGTTCAACCTCTTGAGTTTCTCAAACTAATGGTGTTGACATCAAATCTAATGTAGATTGTACTACCTCTTTATTATTCTCAATTAATTCATTTAGAATTATTGTATTTATTTGGAAAATGGGGCTGTTATCATTTTGAAATGGGCTTGCCATGTGTTGTTGTTTAACCATACGAACAAAAATTCTATAGTCTAGAGTATCATCTTTAGAATTATCACTAGTGCCATTTACCAGACCCATTTTTATTCCAGCTTGTTGGATTTTATATTCAATATCTTGATTCATATTTTCTAAAGATTTTCTAAATAACATAGCTTCTGTCATTTGATCTTTTCTTATAACACACCCCTCATTCATTACATGCATGTTAGAGCAGTCTTATCCATTTAATTGTCCAACACACAAAGATAGACATTATTTATTGTTCATATAATGTAACTTTCCAATTTCACACTAAAAAGACATATCATTTACACCCTCATCCAGATGTATAGAGCCATTTCCCTGCATTTTATTTTCCAATTCCATGCTAGAAACATGTCCAATATTAAATACTAGAGGTCTATATATCTTTTTTCTATTCTCATATACATCATCATATTTTATCACCTTCTCCAATGGGCTAGAGAAAATATTATTTTTAAATTACATGGAATTTTGATCAGTTCTACAAGCTTTATTGGAATTTTTCTTTACACTTTGGGAGATCTGCAATTCTTCCTTTGATTTTTAGAATCCTCCATTCTATAGTGTGGAAGCATAATTTATGTTACAAATCCACTGAAATCTTTGTAAACTATTCAATATGATCATGGATAATCACTAATGATAGGGATTCCTCATAAATAAAATTTAATAGGAAAAGTTGTTCTTCCACATTAAGTTGTCAGTACTCCTTTTATGCCAATGGTATAACTAGTTTTCCTATGGACTCAAAAAATACACATGTTTTAGTATTTTGGTATAGAGTTTTAGTTAACATCTCAAGAATAGGGGAAAACACTTCTTGGAATGCATCTTGACCATTTAAATAAAAGGGAATATACTAGTTTCCTTTCAATAATTTTACTAGTAGAGGTTTTAATTAATATGTATTCTAAATCACAAGTAGCACACTATCATCATATTTATCAATTCAACATAATTTTCACAACATGGTAAATTAGTTTCAAAAACCTTTGAGTCACTTTATGAAAAATAGGTGCTTAGTCTATTTTAAATGAACAAATAATCACAGTATTATTTGTTCATTTAAAATAGACTAAGCACCTATTTTTCATAAAGTGACTCAAAGGTTTTTGAAACTAATTTACCATGTTTTAACAGATTGGAATGAGAACCAAAGGATGTGAGACTATTTTTACAAACCTCTCAAACATTTACTAAGAAAGCTTAATGTGAATCCCCTTTTGTGGATATGGTTCCTATTTTTTTGTTACTTACCAACCCATTATACCTACATTACTCATTATTCTCTTCCCTAAAATGTATATTTAATAGAGTCCATCTCATCTTCACATGATGAAACTATAGATCCCTTGTTTCACATTTTCCAAAAATATGCCCAACACCCAGTTCAGTTGTGTCACTATTTGGAGTATGGGATTTTCATATGAAAGACCTGGAGTGTTCATCCCTTTCAAACTACCATTTGAATAATTAAAATAACATGTAAAATTTTTATTTATAACATTGAATCCTCTTTTGAAATATATGGGCTTGGGATACTTGTCTACAATTTGTTAGTTGAAAACTTGTGTTCTCTTTTCATTTCTTTGTTGTTCAGTATTGCTAGCCTTTCCATATGGTCAACAAATTTATTATAGGATCCAAAAATTGACATGAATTTTGCAATATTCAAACTTCCCTTTGACATTTTATTTTCCACTTAATATCTCTGCCTGCTCTCCTTTGTTGACTTGACATGTATGTCACATTTGGGAGATTGAGAAGCAAATTACAACTTTGTAATTTTCAAAATTGCATTTATGTTGAGACTTTATTATTATTTAATTTTTCCCACACATTTCAAACTTGTCACTATAGGCTTTGGGTCCTCAGATGTAATTTAAACATTATATTTTTGAGATTTACATTTTACAAGTGTTTTCCCTGTTGAGTTTCCTGCCAGGGATGGCAACCTGTGATGCACATTACAAGTTTACAATTGCAAATTTCAAATTGTAATTTGCCTTGGAAGATCCACTATTTAATTTTGAATGGGACCACACATTACTCACTTTATTAAAAATTTGTTTTATTTGTTTGACCCTTTTGTGTGGATAGGTCATTTATGGCATGGGATCACATTTTGAAACAATTTTATTTCCATGAGGATCTTACCAATAGTATGAGCTATTTTGTAATTATAGAACCCTTACTCCAATGTGGACCTCCTCCACATGGTAAATAATTACCACTCATTGCAAACCTCTTTAAAACATTGGTGTTGGTTTGAATATCTACGAGGCCTCTTGAAACATCCCTTATTGACTTTACCCATGGCAGGATTTAAAACTTTGCTTTTATTTTTGACCTTGTTAAGATTTTGACCTATCCATCCATCCATATGGACAATGAAGTGATTGGATTACACATTTAAATCTTCCCATTTGATTTAAGTTTTAGGTTTAGGAGATCAATAATCAACTTTCAACTTGTATTTTGATAATGTGATTTTACATGTTCCTTTTCCAACCAAGATTTATCTACAAAGAATGAGAACTTGGGAAGAAATTTACAAGTTTATAGTATGCAAAATTACAAGTACTCTCAAAATTTCTACCAAATTATTTATTTTTGAAATTGAAATATCATACTCAACATTATTTGATCTTCCCATCTTATTAAAACCTATAGATCAAGTTTATTTATATGGAAGTCTTCAATCAAATTGGAAATTTCTTCCACTACTAGGCATCTTAGGAGAACCCCATATATACTCTTCCAAGCTAGTCCACTTACACTCAAGACATAATTGTGTGAAATGAGTTTGAGACTTCTCCTTTGGTTCTTATCTAAGTCAAGGGGACAATTCAAATTTTACAAATAGTAAACTTTATACTTATACCATGGAGATAAGCTAATTTAACTCAAAGAATTATTAACATTAAAAATAGTAGTGTTTACCGACATAGCTTGCAAATTGGTCTCAACCATGAACTTGGCTAGATCCATCCATCTCTCTAACATTGTGGTTTGAATACCCATGTCATACTCTTGAAACTTGTTGATGCACTTGCATCTCTAACTTGATGCTTCAATCTAAGTTAAAATGTCCTTCACCATTATATGCAAGACATATGCAATAATATTTAGACTCAGAATGTAAGTTCTGATTGTCTTAATATCCTTCAAGAGAGTGAAAGATTATGTTTACATGATGGTGTAATTAAGTTAAAAACCTTGCATAGCTTTACTAAAGAAAGCTATGGGTTTCTCATGACCATCATCATTCTTTTACAAAATAACAACTAGGTTATTATGGGATAAAAAATAGAATATTTGAAATTCTTTAGTGTGATCAGGGTTGGCTAAAATGGGGATAGACTTCAAGGATTATTTGATGTCATTGAATGCTTTCATGACCTTTTCCTCCCACTTGATGGTTTGGTCTTTCTTAAACATGGATGTAATAGGTAGAGTGATTTCTATAAAGTTGGACACAAACCTCCTAACAAAGTTGATTTATCCAAAGAAGGATTGAATTTCCTTCATAGACTATAGTATAGGAACTTTGTTAATGGCTTGCACTTGCTTGGGATCAATCATGACACCATCCTTAGACACTATATGTCAATAAAAACTTAGCATTTTATACTCTAAAGTGACATTTATTAGGATTAAGTGAAATGCTAAACTCCTTGCATTTAATGAACACTTTCTCTAGATGACCCAAATGTTCATTTCTATTTTTGGAGTACATTATAATGTCATCGTGATACATAGATATAAACTTATTAATTACCCTTGCAAATACAACATCCATAGCTCACTAAAATGTTGTACCGACATTCATCAACCCAAAAGGCATCTTCATATAAGCATACGTGTCCCAAGGCATTATAAATGTTGTCTTAGGTATCTCAGATTCCTTTAACACAACCTAGTTATACATTAAGAAACCATCTAAATTGGATAACATCTTTGATCCTTTAACACTTTGCAGTATGTTATCCATACTAGGTAGGGGTCATTATCCTTCAAAGAGGCTTTGTTCATATTTTAGAAATATACACACAAGTGGATGTCACCATTCTTCTTTCATACAGTGAATAAGTTTGCCACCCATGATGAATACTTGATGATATAAATAATTCCACCATCCCTTAGCTTATTTAACTCATCTCGCATCTTGCTAGCTAAGATGAGGTTGATAGGTTTTTGTTTCTACCTAAAATGTTTGTTATCAGGATGGAATGAGATAACATGTTGAAATAAATCTTCTCTATATCCTTTCAAATTGGAATAGGACTAGGCCAAGTAATCTTGGTACTTTTTTATTATCTTCATATAAGCTTATTTTTCTACTTCATACAGGTGAGTACCTAGCCAACCATTCCTAGGATGTTCATTATATCCCAAATTATATTCAGTCACATCTTTTGAGATAAAAAGATCTCAATTTATAATTTATTGGATCCATCAAAATATTATTTTAAACTTATTAATCCACTAGGGAGAGTGTTTATCTTTAGTTGAATGATGTCTCTCCAAAATAAGGTTTTTTATCTATCACAAACTGCAACCATGGATTCCAAGTCTATAAGCTGATCTTGAAATTTTGCTTCACAATTTAGAAACCTTCTAATATGTTCATCATAATAAAAAACTAGCCAATGATGTATATTTTCTAGGATTGAAGGCCTAACCATCACCTCCACTTGAAATTGACAATGAGGGTTCATATTTGTAAATTCAAATTGAGCACCTAACCCTGCAAGTCAATCAACTTCTTCATTGTAACTTTTATCATGATAATTAATGTTGAAAACATCAAAGAACTCTAAAAAATATGATACAACATTCATATATTGTTTCAACCTTTTATTTTTGGTGTCAAACATTTTAGACATACTTAACCACAAGCTCTAAATCAAACTTTAGAATCAAACATGTAATTCCATGTTTTTAGGAAATTATCAAACCAAGAAAGAGTGCCTTATACTCAATAGTATTATTTTGCACTCAAACGACAAATTGAAAGAAAACTAGAAAGATTTCCCACTAGGGGCATAAACAATAAACCCCACTCCATTTCAAACATTGGCACAAGCCCTATAAAAAGACATTCTCCAAGAATCAATATTTTCATTGTCAAACCCATCATCAAGAATCGTAGGTTATTCAACAATATCCATATTTCAAATAAAGTTATCTAGATCCAAATTCATGTACAACACCTCATTTAGAGCTCTTTTTAGATCTTCAATTATATGAAATATCTTAGGTTATCTATGAAGTTTGACCATCTTACCTTCCAAAGGAATGGTGGCATAATAAAGGTCCATTTTCACACTACCACCCATGCTAGCAACCTAGTTTTGTGATAAAGGCATCCACTACTTAGGTGGGTAGGCCACAACTACCATGTCTATATTCAAATATTTACCTAGATGAATTGCCAACTCTAATACCAACCCTTTTACCTGTCCAAAAATTGGCACCTCTTATGATTCTATGGATTAGCACTTGATAAAGTCTAATGTGATTTCACTCTAATTTCATTAAGGACATGCACGGGAATCACATTGTAAGATGCTCCAGAATTGTGAATAATTAATCCATTAATTAGTACAGTTGTGTAAAATGAATCAACATCCAGTTGATTTTTTATTAGTGTAATCCCCAGATAGAACTTTGAGGCTGGTTAAACAACATCATCTAAATCTTCATATTCATCTAGGGGTTAATCTCATTTATAGTTGAATTCCCATTAAATTGTAAATATTCAAATGCCATCTTCCTATGTTTAATTATCTATAATAATTCAACAAGTGGTATGGTTATATTCAATTGATGAAATACTTGGGCCATATCACACACACTATAATGAGGAAGTGGGGTATTAGAAGGAAGGTTGACAACACCTTCAGTTGAAATATAATTATTTAACATCAATGGTGGAACAAGCTGGGATGAATTAGTATTTTTAACAACAATCTTCAAAGGTGGATTTGTTTTAACATCACTCACACCCTTAGGAATATTAGACAACAAGGTATTCTATTCACAACTAGAACACCTCACTGTTTAGTAATTTGGTAAATATGTGCTAGCTTGGAATAATTATGGAAAATTGACATGTAAAGGTAAGCTAAGATACACTTGCACAAAAAAATAACCATCACATACACTTAGATAATTCTTTAATGAGGTAAAAAAAACTATCTTTATTGACTCAAAACAAAATTTTGGTAGGGATTCACCATACCCAAGTGGAGAGATACAAATAATGGCCAAAAAGGCCCAATTTATAGATTTTTTGAGAAAATAAAAGAGGGAAGCTCAAAAGTCACAAAAAAACATGATCAAGCCTAAGAATAAAAATAGTTACATTGCACGTATGGTTGAGTGGGAAGCAGATAATGAATGTATCCTACCCTAAGATAGATGTCCATATAAAATCATGGCAGACTCTTTAAAAATGGTGCATTGACTCTTCTACCATCCTTTGTGAAACTTCCTCCATCAAAGACCATCCATGAGTGTTTGAAACTATCAACAAGGGAGATGACACATAGCACTACTCAATGGAAATAGAATTCATTTTGACAGTTATAAAATTCTTTCCCTAATTGCTAGCCATCCTCTGGATACCTATGTTTATGATTTTGTGGAAGCCCTTTGATTTGGTTGGTTGCCAAAAATGACTCAAACCATCAACTTGCCTATTTTTTGCTTGCTTTGTCTACACCAGATGCTCAGGATTCTACCATTTGTCACCTCCACATTTACCCTCAGGTTCTCACCAAGATTTTTAATTCCAATGGCTAGCCCATGACCTTGAAGTTGATGTCCATGGACCCATCATGAATTCCTATGGGATATTTTATTAATACACTTCTTTATTTCCACAGACTTTTATTCATTGGGTGCTTTCCCATAGACTTAATTTCTTCATATTTTTTTATTACCCCTTATATCAGATAAAATGTCTAAAATAATTAGACTTAGCCCTTTTTCACTGGAGACAATTTTTTGGACTTTTACTAAGTGCCCTTTTTGAAGGTAAAGTGCCCTTTGGATTTTTAGAAATAGACCTTTGAAGTTCTTGCAAATGTCTTTCAAAATAATTATAAATGGTCCCTTTTCCCTTTCTCTAAGAAAAGTGCCCTTCAAATTTCTAGAAATAAACCTTTAGAGTTCTTGAAAATGAACCTTCTAAAAGGAATATTATCTCTTTGGGTTTTTGTAAAATGCCCTTTCAAAAGGAAAATACCCTTCAAGTTTTTGTAAAGCACCTTTCATCTTTGAAATGGGTGCTTTCTCTGAGAAAAATACCTTCAAAATTTTGAAAAGGCCCCTTCAAAAAGATTGTAGGATGCCTTTCAAAAAAATTGAAGTGCCCTTCAGAAAAATTGAAGTGGAAAATTTTCCCAAAAGACTTATGACCCTTAGCCCAAAAAAGGATACCCTTCGAGAAAATTTCTTCAGATAAAATGTTCAAAACAATTCCCAACACTTAAACAAAAAACCTAAAAACAAAACCTTCGAAAGAATGAACACTTGTACTTTTGCTATGGGTTTTGTGTGGAACACATCCTCTAAAGGAATTCTACATATTGGATCTTGACAAAAGGTATAGCCTTAGACGACTGAGCTTTCATATAGGGGTGCCTAATTTTTACTTGAAGGGCCAAAATTTGGTCAATAATTACATTATTATGTAAGGTGATTCCCTTGCTACATAGAATGATTCCACCATTTTACAGATAGGGTGATTTTACCATTACATAGAGCTATTTATATATAACACATAGTGATTCCACCATTATATAGAAGACATAGAGAAATAAAGAATAAAAAGCATGTTTTTACTAATAAGTTAGTAATTTTTCTACTACTAACCATGTTTTTGATACTAATAACATTATCGTTACCATAAACAACTATTTTTATGTTATAAAAAACCAACAAACATGAAGTATAAAAATACATTCACGCTAATACCAATCATGTTTCTGCTACTACATAAATTGTTTTAGTTAATATAAACCACATTTATACCAATCCTATAAAACAAATAGTCAACACATATAGAACAAATTCTACCATCGTAAGCCATGATTTCACCAAAGCATAGAGCAATCCTACCAATCCATACAAATGTAGTTAGAAATGCATTTTTACTATTGCATAGTACATTTTCTCTATTTGCACTAATGTTTAAGCATGAATTTGGGATAAAAACTTGGAATATTTTTGGGAAAAGACAATTTTTTTTTATATATTTGGTGTTGAATTTTGGATGAAAAGAGGATAAAGGATGTCAATGTTGATTCTAGGTTGATTTCCATTAGGCATGCCATATGTAACATCATGAGACAAAGATTAGATTCATTATTAAAAATCATTACTCAAGATGAAATGCTACCAATAACCTAAGCTTGTGTCCTTGGATTGAACAAGACAATAAGGAAAGCAATTACAAATAAAAAACCAAAAATTATTATATATTTACTAGTCCTCTTGTTGAAATTAGGATGAGCTCATATGTATGAATTCATTTTAAAGCTTCTTGGTGGATGTGCATGATTAAATAGACATCATATCCCATTTATAAATGGATGATTTGGATTGAATAAGATTGGTTTGATGTATGACTAGCTCTCCAAAATGGTATACATTCATTGTGTATCAAGACTTGCTAATAATGAAGGGGCAACTCTCTATTTATAACTTTTCTAAATGGATTTGGAATGCTGATATTAGAGCAAGATTTATGGTTAAATATTAAGTCATCCTCCCCATAAATGTGGGAGGTAGAGTGTGCAAGAAAGAGGAATGAAATGTGTAATAGGAGGATTTCATGAGGCATGGGCTTATGATATGCCTTGTTAAGAAAGGGATTGCATGGGGATTATAAATGAGTTAAAAATTCCTTTGTGGTAAAATGTGAGGAAAATATGATTTATTGATTTATGAAAATAATGATATTCCAAATTCCATGGATTTTCCCATTATAATAAGATTAGTTAATTAATTTATATTAATTAACCAATAGGAAGTGATGTGAAGTTTATGAGATATGATGTAATAATAGAAGAAATAGTTAATTGATCCAAGGGGGGTGGTGGTGGATGAGTAGTGGATGGATATGGATGTTAGTTTGAATATAATATTTATTATATGATTTAGAATGGTGTTAGCACATATTAATAAGATAGTTAAAATCAACACAAAATGTCTAATTTTAGGTGTCTATAGTAACCATAAGTATGTCACAAGATAAGTTTATATTTGGTTGTAAAGAGGGAGGACATCATCTAGGTGTTTGACCTACAACCATATAGTGATGGTCCCTCACACAAATCCCTACTATGAGTGGTCCTTACCTTATTTAAGGGCCAAATACTAGTGATGTGGCCGTCAATCTCTTAACTAAAACTATGTGTGGTGAAATCACTAATACATGTAGTATCCATACAAACCATGGAACATTCCTTTATTTAATATTACATCACCCACACATGTATAGATAATGTATATAGCTATAACATTTTTTTGGCCAAATAATTTTAGAGTATTTATTTCAAAATATGGATCAATGTCCACAAAAAAATAACTCTTTGTTATACACATATGTCCATTATATCTTTCTTATCTGACCCTCATCATCTCTTAAATAAGAAGGTGGTTTACACCTATATATCATAATCAAATCATAATACAGTCTATCTCAATTTCATATATACATGGATAAATAAATTTTTCATAAAAAATACACATCATATAGTCTACTCAAAGTTTGTAATGTAAACTAATGTTATCACAACAATCATCAATTAATATACCCATAGTTTATAATATAAACTAGCACTGTCACAACATGAAAGTTACTTGATTGTTTTGATTCCACTAAGTATGAATATTGCATTCAAATATGTTTAAAAACTTATTCTATTTAATATCACTTACAACAATCCACAATAAACTTATTCTCTTCTTTTCTTATGCTCTTTTAATATTTATTAAGACTATACTAATCTTTCTTGTAAATAATTCAATCTATATAAAACATATCCACTCACTTATTCATACAAAAATCAACACCGTGAATACACTAACACAAACCCTATTGTGTATCCATATAAAATATTATATCCCTTCACAAGTTTGAAAATTTCATATTAATACCTAAAAATCTTACATTAATATTTTCCATATCATTTAAATTTTAACTTCCAAACTTAAACACTAGGGGGTAAATACATAGGTTATAGTCCTGTTAGTGGTCATGATGACCACCTTCAAGTCTATAACTTGTGTTTTTCATACATTTAAATATCATAAACAATACACCCTTAAATGGTTATATTCTACTTAGTTTTACACTCTAGTCAATTCTAAGTCTTTTCCATTTACATAAAGTTCCCACAACCCCTATTTTAACCAATAACAATAAGTAATACTCAAGTCACAAATTTCAGTCGCTCATTCAAGAGGTATATACATATATTAACGAGATTGAACATTATAATATCTTAGGTAAAAAAAGTGTATCACATGATATAATATGTATTCTAAAGCTTATCCTTTTAGGCTTGTGAATATGATTGTACTCATACCCACAAGCCTCTAAGGATCTACTAAACATTTTAATCATCAATTATTTTATCAAGGTTTTCCAAGATTAATATTTACAAAGCATAACCCACATTTTTTTATGTATATCTAGGTCTAAAAACACTACAACCACAATAAAATGTATAGAAAGAGTTGTTGACCATTTTGGTCCTCTAGGCCAAAATCGGTCCCCTTCTTCCCTTGAATGTTCTTAGCAGTCAAATTCAGGTTGCACAAGTCTTTCGATAGAAGATGAACCAGTTCAAAGAATGAAGATGAACCAGGGTAAAAAAAAAGTCCAAAGGCACTTTTCAAAAGGGAGCCTATAAGCAAAAGGAATTAATTCTTTCAGACTTTTGTCTGAAGGAATACTTCGAAGAATCCAAAAAGACCATTCAAAAAAGCAAGGCAAAGGAAGTACCCTTCAAAAGGGTCATTTTCAACATTCTCAAAGGGAACCTACCCTTTGGGAAGGTACAGGAATGAATTCAAGACATTTTCGTAACACCTAGGTGCCCTCCAGTTTTCTTGAAGGGCACTTTTCGAAGGCAATCGAAGGAAAATAAAAGGACATAATTCCTTCTAAATTTTGTCCGAAGGAACTCCTTCAGATAAATAGTTCAAATAAATTTAGAAAGGCTATGAGCAAAAAAATTCTAAAGGAAAACAAGTAAAAAATACTAAAGCAAAAGGCAAGAATGATTTCTTTCAGACTTTTGTCTAAAGGAATTCCTTCAAACAAAAAGTCTGAAGAAATTCGGGTAAAGCCATAGGAAAAAAACCTGAGAAAAAACTCCAAAGGAAAGGAATGAGCGAGACGATTCTTGCAGACATTTTGTCAGCAGGAAAAATGGCCGAGACAAAATCCCAACCGAAGAGAAAAGACCTGAGGAAATAAGTGAAAAGGCAAAGGAAGAAATCCTTCAGACATTTTGTTCGAAGGATGTGACTATCAAAAGGAGCTCAAAGGACCCTGAAGGGCAGGTACCCTTGCAAAGGACTCTCGACCAAAAATAAAGGGACACTTCTCCAAAGTCGAAGGGACACTTCCCCTTTGGGAATGATCAAACAAGAAAGTTGAAGGAATTGCCAAGGAGGGTGATGGGCCTGAAGACGTCAAAATCGAGTGTGGTGAACTAGCCATTGGTTTTCAAATAGTGATGATTACATAGACATCAAATTTAAGGTAGTGAAATAGCTATTGATTTTGAAAACTTTAAGGATAGGTCACGCGTGTACTCAATGACCCACCAAGAAGATATCCACTGAGGGCTAAAGGAGACAGAGAAGACAAAACCAAGAAGAGACAAAGTGAAAAAATAGACAAAATAGTCTAGGCGGCAAAGGGAGGTGTTGACTCAAGGTTATTCCTATAGTTGGAATAGTCTCCACCAAGTGGTCATCAAGGAGCACAAACAGTGAATGATGCGACCTATTTTCTCCACCTTGCATTAATGAGCAAACAGACTGCATGAATATCTAGGAGTAGTCTTGTTTGCAAGAAAATAGGCATAGCCCATGCTTTCACATTAATGTTTGAATGCCAAAGTTAAGACCAGTAATTACACATGGTTCTAGCAAGCCTCTTCTAGAAAGATGATATCAGTAACATCAATTTTCCTCTTCTCGATACTCTCAGTGCACATGTGTCACTTGTCAAAGGATGCCAAAAGTCTTTTCCAGAAAGTGGCCAAAGTATTTTCATCTCTCTATATATATTTTAAACTTCTCATTTTGAAAAGAGATCTCTTAGCCTATAAGGCAAAGCTCTACCCAAAAATCTCTAGGTTTGTAAGGCAAAACTCTACCAAATTTTACCTTAAATCAAGACTTAGCAATTTTTTACCTCCATTTGAACTTGTACTCATGCATATGTCTATGTTTTCATTTTTATGTTACGTCATTTTATTTTATGCTTTCACAGAATGATTCCAACATGTCTTGTGCATTTTGAATTTTCTTTTTTTGTAGGTCTACCAGAAGTGTCTACAATAGGAATATAGCTGCATGTGAATGGGGTGCCATAGAGTGTCATAAAACACCTCTGGTAGTTATTCCTCCCTATACCCCCAAAAGACCCCTAGCTCACTGATGCAGAAGAGTTCCCCATATCAAATGAAGTGTATGAAAGCTTCTTCTTGGTGAAAAGTGTATGTTTGAGCTAAGTAGATCAACTTTTTTGGTGTATCACCTTTTAGTTTAGGTTTAGGTTTAGGTTCTATTTTCAACATCCTTTTCCCTTTTCAAGACCTCACTTTTTTCATTTATTTGTTAGTAGTAAGAAATCTAGGACCTAAAGGATACATCAAAGGGAGCTAGCCCTTATCTAGAGATTCTCCCCCCAGTTTTGCTAGACCCACAGGCAAGAGGGGAGTTTCCATTTTGACATGTGGAAGGCAGGAGATTGGCCTCCTGTCAAGGGTGCAATCCACTGCATCAATAGTTTTTGGCACGCCTGGTGGGACCACATTCAGACACTCAAAAAATTTCTAGGATTGGTGTTGGTCTTATTACAATAGAAAAAATCAATAATACAACACCTGACCTTTAATCAAGTGATTGTGGGACAAGTTCTGTCCCAAGAGTTGAAGAATTTTTGTTGTGTCCTTTAACCAACCAGCCTTTGGAGGCTTTTTTGTCAACACCAATATCGACTCCGAGTTGAATCAGTTGGTTAAGTAGTCTAGGTGCCATCAAGAAATCTCATTTTTTGTATGTATAATCCCTTTACCTAGAATCATGGGTCTTGTATTCCTTCGTATAAATTTGATCAAGCTCAAACTATTCATGGAATCACCTCAAGTAGCTCTCTTAGTTTCCCTTCAACAATAAGGGAAGTAGCACTAGAGTTTGAGAAGTAGGTGATGGAGATAGATAGATTGGATGAGCAATATAGATATCAACAAGAGTTGATGTATAAAGAGGAGTGTTTGTTCATGCAAGCTCAGGACTTGCAATCCATGGAGGAGGAGGTAGTGAAATGGAAGAGTCCATTCATTTAAGGTAGTCAACCTTGTGTGCCCCCTCCTATTCTAAAGAAAGCCCCCTCTTGTACACCAAATCCTTTCTACCAGATATCACTTGCTCACTCTAGCTCATCTGAAGCATTAATCATTCCTGCTCTTAAACCCTTGCACCTTGATTTCAAACATCAAAGGGCATTAGAGCAACCTCTCATGGAGATGAACCTTCTCAATTCCTTGGAATGTAAATCCTTCTCTGAAGGGAATACCATGAACCAACACATCTCTCTTGAAGCATCTCTTCTTGTGCATGAGTAGGCCCATCCTAGTCTTCCTCAACCTCCTCAAGTCTTTCAGCATGATGTCAAGATTCCAAGTTAGAGGAGTGGATATCATGAACTAGCTCAAGACCTTGAAGAGGATAAAGTTACTGCATGTTCATAGGGGCAAAGTTCTTATCCCAAGGTCATGAGTTGGAAGCAAATAATGGAATCATGGGGCAGGAAGGAGGGAAAGAAAGGTTTTGCTCAAAACCTTGAAGAAGATGAAGCTGCTCATACTCATCATGATGATGCTTGTGACCTCCAAGAAAGGCTCTTTCAAGAAGATCTAGCTAGGAGAATTGTAGATCTGGAGTCTAGAGCAAGATTCCTCAGCCAACGTGTGATGGATACAATAGTTTCCATGTTTGAACACACCCCATCTACACACCTCCAAGAGAGATATTAGGACACACCGAATATAGATGAAGTGCTAGCCAAATGGAAAGAAGAGAATCATTCGATTCTAGCTCAAGGATTGCCTCCTTTTCCACATGGTTTTAATCATCAGCCTTCTACTTCATCCCTTCTCAAGGAGGAAACTATTTTATAGGAGGTGAGTGAGGAAGAGAAGATCTAATTTGAAGCTTCCTAGGAGGTTACCATGAATAACAATGAAGATGAAATCATCATGGAGGCTCCTTTTGAAGACATCATCAACAATGGAGAAGATGCAGGTCATGCATACATGCGAATGTTTCAGTAATATGAGGAGGAATGTAAGCATGGTGAGCTCTCTCCTCCTTTGTTTGATGAACTTCCTTATTGCTTCAATGAGGAGAATAACCATGCCATGGAGCCTGATTTAGAAGAGGATCATATGGATTTCTTTGAACAACTAGAGACTCTGATCCTTGAGCAGGAAAAGGAGAGGCTGGTCTATCTTGAGACAAGTTTTGAAGAAGAGAACCTTGAACATGAAGGTGATGTTTTGTGGGATGAGAAATCAGTTTTTGATTCCATTTCAAACATCACAATAGTCACCCTTCTTCAAGAAATCCATGAAGGAGCAGAGGATGAGTTTGACAGGGTCTTCAATGAAGCAAAAGGGAATAGGTCAAACCATGATGCACTGCAAAGGGACTGTGCATATCAAAGGGCTTATAGTGATGAGCCAACAGCCTTTAATTTCTTGATGAAATGCACCGCATGAAGAGCCAACATTTGACAAGCTTCCAAGAACAAGAAGATTACGTATATGTTGGGAGCATGTTTGAATCTGATCCACTTAGATGCAAGCCAATCGAGGTGATAGGCAAGAGGAGCAGGTCACCGAATCTCCATTCCATTTAGCCACTTGTCTAGCACCATAAATTTTCTTGCCAGGAAGGAGACTTAAGAAATTTTCCCTTTGATCTAGGAGGGAAGCAAATATACCTAGTTAGCTATACATAGTAGTTTGCTTTCAGCTTTTTTTCCTATTTTCCCTAAGTGTTGTTTACACAAGTAGTGTTTTTAGCCTTGTGTGTGTTTTCCTTTGTGTGTGGGGTAAAAGATTCATGATTAATTCTTAGATCTATCAAGGCTATTGCTAACTTTGTTCAAGTTGTGTTCTAACTCTGTGCCCAATGGACTATAAGGCAACTGGCTTTTGAGCATAGCAGGCATGCTTCCCCTGGGAGTCATCAATTTATTGACCCTTTTGGTCCTGTAGGCCAAAATCAGTCTTCTTCTTCCCTTGAATGTTCTGAGCAGTCAAATTCAGGTTGCACAAGTATTTTGATAGAAGATGAACCAGTTCAAAGAATGAAGATGAACCAGGGCAAAAGAAATTCCAAAGGCACTTTTCAAAGGGGAGTCTATAAGCAAAAAGAAGTAATTCTTTTAGACTTTTGTCTGAAGGAATACTTTGGAGAATCCAAAAAGACCATTCAAACAAGTAGGGCAAAGGAATTACCCTTCATAAGGGTCATTTTCAACATTCCTGAAGGGCACCTACCCTTTGAGAAGGTACAATAATGAATTCGAGACATTTTTGTAGCACCTGAGGGCCCTCCAATTTTCTCAAAGGGCAATTTTTGAAGGCAATTAAAGGAAAAGACAAGGAAATAATTCCTTCAGACAAAAAGTTTGAAGTAATTTGAAAAGGTTACGAGGAAAAAATTCTAAAGGAAAACAAGTAAAAAAGACTAAAGCAAAAGGCAAGAATGATTTCTTTCAAACTTTTGTCTAAAGGAATTACTTTGGACAAAAAGTCTGAAGAAATTCAGGTGAAGCCATGGGAAAAAAACCCAAGAAAAAACTCTGAAGGAAAGGAATGAGTGAGACAATTCTTTCAGACATTTTGTCTGTGGGAAAAATGGCCGAAACAAAACCCTGACCGAAGAGAAAAGACCTGAGGAAATAAGTGAAAAGGTAAAAGAAGAAATCCTTTAGACATTTTGTCTGAAAGATGTGACTATCAAAAGGAGCCTGAAGGACCCCAAAGGGCAGGTACCCTTGTGGGGAAATCTCAACCAAAAATAAAGGGACACTTCTCCAAAGCTGAAGGGACACTTCCTCTTTGGGAATGATCAAACAAGAAATTTGAAGGAATTGTCAAGGGTGATAGGGCCAAAGGCATCAAAATCGAGCACAACCAACTAGCCATTGGTTTCAAATAGTGACAGGTGCACAGATGTCAAATTTAAGGTAGTGAAATAACTATTGATTTTGAAAAGTTTAAGGACAAGCTGCGAGTGAAATCAGTGACCCACCAAGAAGATTGCCCCCGAGGGCCGAAGGAGACAGAGAAGACAAAACCAGGAAGAGACAAAGTGTAGAAATGAACAAAATAATCTAGGTTGCAAAGGGAGGTGTTGACTCAAGGTTATTCCTATAGTTGGAATAGTCTCCACCAAGTGGTCATCAAGGAGCACAAATAGTGAATGACGTGACCTATTTTCTCCACCTTGCATTAATAAACAGACAAACTGCGTGAATATCTAGAAAGAGTAGTCTTTCTTGCAAAAAAATAGGCATAGCCCATGCTTTCACATTAATGTTTGAATGCCAAAGTTGAGACCAGTAATTACACAACATGGTTCTAGCAAGCCTCTTCTAGAAAGATGATATTAGTAACATCAATTTTCCTCTTCTCGATACTCTCAGTGCACATGTGTCACTTGTCAAAGGATGCCAAAAGTCTTTTCCAGAAAGTGGCCAAAGTATTTTCCTCTCTCTATATATATTTTAAACTTCTTATTTTTAAAAGAGATTTCTCAGCCTACAAGGCAGAACTCTACCCAAAAATCTTTGGGTTTGTAATGTGGAACTCTGCTAGATTTTACTTTGAATCAAGACTTAGCAATTATTTACCTCCATTTGGACTTGCACTCATGCATATGTCTATGTTTTCATTTTTGTGTTAAGTCATTTTATTTTATGCTTTCACAGAACAATTCTAGCATGTCTAGTGCATTGTGAAGTTTCTTCTTTTGCAGGTCTGCCAAAAGTGTCTATAGCAAGAATATAGGTGCATGTGAACAGGCTGCCATAGAGTGTCTTTGAATACCTTTGGTAGTTCTTCCTCCCTATACCCCTAGAAGACTCCTAGGTCACTGATGCAGAAGAGTTTCCCATATCAAATGAAGTGTATGCTAGCTTCTTCTTGGTGAAAAGTGTATGTTTGAGCTAAATAGATCAATTTTTTTGTTGTATCACCTTTTAGTTTAGGTTTAGATTCTATTTTTAGCATCCTTCTCCCTTTTCAACCCCGCCTTTTTTCATTTATTTGTTAGCAGTAGGAAATCCAGGACCTGAAGGATACATCAAAGGGAGCTAGCCCTTATCTAGAGACTCTCCCCCCAGTTTTACCAGACCCACATGTAAGAGGGGAGTTTCCATTTTGACGTGTGGAAGGTAGGAGATCGACCTCCGATCAAGGGTGCAATCCACCGCATCAACAAGAGCACCATAATTAATATACAATAGGAAGTTCATATAATCCATGTTAAAACTTTGCCAAAAAACTAACATCTCACATATGGAGAAATTCATAATTGATCCTTAGTCAACTACTCTACAACCCAATTTTCACCCCAAATGTAAATGAGACACAACCAATAAATTTACATTTATTCTCATCATCATGTAAGATGAATGGAATGAAATATGTTTCCCAAGAATATGCATATATAAATGAGGGTTTCCACTACATTTTATCTATAACCCACTAACAGTGTAACAATGTGTATTCAATAAAAAAAAGTTATTTATTTCTTTTTAAAATGTAGGTTTAAACATTATCTTACTAAAACATATTACCCCAAAATAGGTATCTAATTCCCTCTATTCAATAAATACATTATTTACACTATATTTTAAGGGGAAAAATAGTTTAAACATGTATAGAAATTTTTCTATCAATACAAATTTGTGGCCTCAAGAGGGTATTTAATTCCTTGTTAGTGAATACTATGTAAAACATTCTTTTTCTAAGGAATGACCTGCAACTACTTCAATCTCCTCCATCTCTTTCTAATTGTCCCCTCTCCCCTTCATCGTCTTCATTTATACATTATTTATTTAGATACTAAATTTTGATTATATATATATATATATATATATATATATATATATATATATATATATATATATATATATATATATATATATATATCATCTCAATCTTGTACACTTGAAAAATACAAATAAGAGATCTAGCCTTTAGTTCTAAACATTCCTATTGTCAAAAGGCTCACATTCACCATCTCACTATGCCTAACTTCTCATCTTATAAACCGATCCTATCATTTTGATGATCCAAATCACCTATACACTATAAAATTTTTAAAATATGATTTATATCCTTCACTATTAGTTAAAAACCTTCAAAATTTCTCTATCTTGTCAGACACTACCTTCTATATAGGGATATTAGTGTCAATGCTAGTATCTAAATTCATTATCTAGTGTCCATACCTTAAAATTAATCTAAATAACAATTTTTTCAAAATGTATGGGTTGGCCTATTTTTATTATCTAACCTTTTCATGAGATATTTTTAAAAGATGTGGTATAAATACAAATTAAATCCTACTCATTACCCATCTAGAAAATACCATGCAATCACCTATTCAAGCTCATTTAATCAAATGAAAAAGTGATTTTTACTACCCTATTATTCTCTATTTATATATAAATCATAGGAGTGGACATATTATAGGTCTAAATTATTCAAAGAGAAACATATAAGCAATATTTGTCAAGTTACAAGATAGATCATTGCATGCCCTTACATATAGAATATTACACCCTTGTACACACATAGAACCACACTTAAGGATTAAATACATATGTTTGAGGCCCTCTTAAAAGTATTGTCTATGTAGGCATTGATCACTGACTAATGGGTGTTTGAGGTTAGCTCAACTTTGTGAGCCAACTAACACATATTTGGCAAGGTGACATGACCTAAGGTGAATTAGGGTTTGAGTTATATACAATCATATAGAGCTTGTGCACATAATCCATATATATTAAAAAAAATGTGACATTAAACCCTAATAAGCCTAGGCAGTCATTTTTTAATATAATGAATATTATGTACTAAACTGAAGTGTCGAGCCACAAACATAAGTGTTGACATTAGTGTCCACAGACGGAAGTCTTTAGGCCTCCATAAATAATATTTATATCATCTAACTATGAGATACTGAGCATTAGATTACCTAGTTATACACCTTTAATTCTCATATATACTTGTGCATCCACAAAAAATATAAATATTATTTCTTATTTATATAGAATTGTACTTTATATATTTAGTAAATTTGTAGATTTAGTATATTGTGTTATCTTTGTAAATTAATTGGACTAATTTATAATAGTTTTATTCATCCATTTTATCAAGATATTCATCCCCTCAAACCTTACATATATAAAACACATAAAAATGGTTAAACATATGGTGAATTCAACCTCTATGTCTTTGCCTTTAAAGCCTAGCTTGCTCCAGGGTTTTTAACCTTCTAAGGTTTTTGTTTGTTGTATTTATTCATATTTTTTTAATCATTTGTATGTAACCTAGGAATAGTATTAGATTATGTGTTTTTCATATTGAACATCTTAAGCTACCCATTAGGCCACCTAAAATGTCTCAAAATAATACCATGTCAAATTTTATTAATAATGAGAGTGTCAATAATGACAATAAGTAAAATAATGTAAAAATTATCAAATAAGATGAATCTGATCATGAGGATAATGAAATGCATGAAAAAAATGAACATGAACAAGTAAATCAAGAGAAATTTAAATCTATTACATTATTTCAATAGCACATTTGTGAAAATCCTAAAGATCTCCACTAAACCTTAATACTATATTGGAAACTTAAAAAGTAAAAGGTGCTAGTGAAAAACCATTACTCTATATTGATTCAAATATTAGGGCTAATAGATATGTATATCACACATGCATTCTAATATCCATTTCCTCAAGTAAAAAATTACATATTACATCTAGTGGGGGCATGGGATATGTTTTCAAACCATTTTTATTTAAATATTAAACAACTATTATGACATCCTCCATGGGAACAATTAACAATTCAACTAAATTACCAATTTCAATCCCTACATAAACACAAGTTGTGTTTTGAACCCCTCTGGTGGATTATCAAATCCTAAATATAAATCCTAATGGGTATAATATGTAAAATATCCTCCTAGTTATTCAATATTTGGAAGCTAAGTTTACCAACATTGAACATAATGATTTGAATTCAAATCATGTTATTGATTCACAAGATGTATTACATAATCCTCTATCACTTGTGATATCTTTTCACCCTTTTTCGACTAGTTTTATTTCACCCAAGGTCATATTTTATGTTGGAAAGGGTGATCCTAAACAACATCTTCAATCTTTCTCTACAACATTCCTTGATTATGATTCAAATGATAAATGTTTTACTAAATTATTTCTAAGGAGCCTAAATAACTAGGATTTAAGATGGTTTTATAATTTACCAATCAGATTAGTGAAAGCATTCAAACCTCTAGTGGATCAATTTATAGCACATTTATATATCAACATCATTGAAAATATGTCATATGTACAAATTTACAAGATCAAAAAAGGAACCAATGAAGAATATCTTTTGACTTAAAAAATAATGTTTGTATAAATGATAAATCCAATGAAAGATAAAGAACTTCAAGACATATTTAAGTAAAGTTATTTTATAACATTACTTGAGTCTATTATATTTAATAAGTATAAATATTTTGATGAATTATGACATATTATCTGAGATCGAGAATGAAACTTATTTCATTAAACAAGCTTAAGTGTGTATTAAACACACTAACTACATCTACTACCAAGTTGCATATCAAACCAAGATACAATGTTAAACCTATAGAACCTAAAAAGGAAGCATCCACAATAGTTAATGCAATACCACAAAAACTTAATCAACTCATCTTATCTAATGCACCTAAGAGATAAAATACATGATTACTTGAGTCTCCAGCTTTGTTACTTAAGAAGCTTGTGGATTATCATCTCATATCTCTCCCTCCTATAGGGGTTGATACAAGTCAACATCTGCTAAGAGGATATGATGTTAATGCATATTGTGATTATCATCAAGGCATAAAACATTCAAAAAACATATTTTATACCTTGAAACACAAGATCCAAGACCTTATTGATAATCAATAGCTTACCTTTGAGCATCCTCCCAAGGATTTGGGGTCATAGCCTAGTGACCATAAAAACCAAAATATGTTTAATGATCCATTATAAAATAATTCTAATAAAAATATAGAAGTGGAAATGGAATATAACTCACATCCTCATCCACCTCATTATAAACATAAATTAGATGGGATTATTATAAAACTTACATGCATTATACCTCTTATGTTTTAGAGACCTTATATTATATTCAATGACAATGAAATTATGGATGATGATTCAAATATTAACTCATTATTTATTAAATCATACCTTGATCATCAACATATACATAGTGTTATGTTTGATAATGGTCCTAGTGAAAATGTATGTACCATGATGTTACTCACACATCTAGGATATACACATGATGTTTTTTTCCCTTCAACCAAAATAATCAGAGAATTTGATGGGACATAATATTAGGTTATTAGTGAGATTGATTTACCTTTAAATTTTTTTCCAACACATCTGATCACTACCTTTTTCATTATACCATACATGAGAGTCTTTGATATGTTAATAGGACAACCTTAGATACATAAAATTCATGTAGTAATTTTCATAGTGCATGGGTGTATTAACTACACTCATACTAATAGGGTAATTTTAGTGTTTAGAATGCCATATGAACATCCACTTGAACAAGATAAGTTTACTCTAAGATACCTAATAACAAAAGGAGGGACTTAAAGTGACACTTTTTTCTTAAAATAACAATAGCTGAACTTGGAGAGAATGTTAAAAGATACTTAGAAAAAGAATTTTACAATGACATACAAACATGAATTGTATCATTTTGAATGTAGTTTATAAATATATATTTTTTTCAATACCCAGATAATAAAAGTGTTTGAAATAGATTCATTTATGACAATAGGGTGGTCATTTTTTCTAAAAAGATAAGGAGACTGCATGTGTACTAACATAGTTTTTTGAGTAAACAAATGAATTTTGTTATGAAACTTCATATATGAATAAGTGAAATGTTGAAGATTATTGACAATATTTCTTTTATATATATATATATATATATATATATATATATATATATATATATATATATATATATATATATATATATATATATAATTTTACAAGTCAAGACAACTGGAAAATTGAAACTGCTAGTGTATGAATCCAACTTTTTGACCTAAAATTTATGAAAATCATTTTTTATTTATTTTTAAAGCATAGTTGATAATGTGTATATTTTTGAAATATAAGTTTTATAAATGTTTGATTAATGTGTGTGTGTGTGTGCGTGCGTGTGTGTGTGTGTGTGTGTGTGTGTGTGTGTGTGTGTGTGTGTGTGTGTAATTTTACAAGTCAAGACAACTGAAAAATTGAAACTTCTAGTGTATGAACCCAACTTTTTGACCTTAAATTTATGAAAATCATTTTTTATTTATTTTTAAAACATAGTTGATAATGTGTATATTTTTGAAATATAAGTTTTATAAATTTTTCACACACACACACACACACACACACACACACACACACACACACACACACACACACACACACACACACACACACAGATATACATACATACATACATACATATATATATATATATATATGTATGTATGTATGTATGTATGTATGTATGTATGTATACATCTATACATATATACATTTATACATATATACATATATACATACATATACATATACATATATATATATATATATATATATGTATATATATGTATATATATGTATGTATATATGTATATATATGTATATGTGTGTGTGTGTGTGTGTGTGTGTGTGTGTGTGTGTGTGCGTGCGTGTATCTATATATATATATATATATATATATATATATATATATAGTTTTACAAGTCAAGAAAATTGAAAAATTGAAATTGCTAGTGTATGAATGTAACTTTTTGACCTTAAATTTATGAAAATCATTTTTTATTTATTTTTAAATCATAGTTAATGTGTATATTGTTGAAATATAAGTTTTATAAATGTTCAATTAATTTTCAACAAGTTATAAATATATTTGTAATGATATGTATATAGTCCATAATGAGGTATGTTGTGTAGAAATTGATTAATAATTACAAATAATAGGTTAACATTGAAAAAACTATATATTTAAAAAATATGTTTTTCCCTCCACAAATATGCTTTTTTTTTACATAATAAAATTTGAGAAATTAGATGGGTCATGAAAGATGGAAAAGACACATAAGTTTTCACAAAATCAAATAGGCTAGTTTAAGATAAGGTGTAGAGTAGGTTCACCCCCCAGACCTCAAATTGAACCAAATTTGAAGGGAAAAGGGCAATTTTTTTGTAAAACTAGAAAGGGATTACATCCTTTGTAAACCTACCATCCTCACAATAAATTATTTGCTCATTTAATTTGTGAACCAAAAATGGCATGCATGATTTTAAAATTCATGCACACCCTTTGTGATTCATGTATTTTTATCCATTCCCACAAAATTTTCTTATTCATTTTTATTTTTACAAACTTCAAAGTGGTTTTTACTACTGTAACTATGTAAATTATACATTTAATTTGTCTCAATCACTGTAAATTTTTCAAATTTTATTCTATAATTGAAATATTTCAATAAAAATAAATAATGGGGTCGGGAAGTTATCATAAAATACCAATTAAAGAGCTAACAAATGAGGAAATTGAGGATAAGAGAGAAAATTTAATAAAAAGAGAAGTAGTTGGGAGAGCATCCATAACAAATTTTAGGCAAGGTGAAGGTACTTCATTCACACCAGGTATATTTCAAATGAAAATAACATGCCTAATTCAATGGAATTTAATTTAGATATGTCTTGAAATGAGATAAGATAACTTAATCAATCTTTGTTGAATTATGAAATTCAAAATGTAGAGCATGTAAGTAATGAATTTGTAATGAGTGATGAAACATATAGACAAATACAATATAGTGAAACATCCATTCGTAATGAAGTTTTTGAGCATGATGATAATCAACATCAAGTAGTGACCCCAATTCATGTCTCCCCTAATGAAAAGAAATTCACTTCACCTATAGGGTCTGATGTACCTAGTGAACCCTATAATATCCCTTATATGGTTGAAGTGGTAACACCATCCAATTTAATAAAAAGTACAGCTCCTACACCTAAACCTCCAAGCATAGTGTGATGAACACCGAGGTATTTGGTTTAAATAGATGATCAAATAATATAACCTATGTATGGTAAATGTCAAAAAGATTAGTTCAATGCCATTCTCAATGTGCATGTACCATGCATTTGAGAATACAAGTAATATAAAATGATGTCAACTATTTTTTCAATTAGTAAAAATTTAAAAAATATGCCCTATGATGCATAATTTAGGTTTAAGAAAAAGCAATATGGATGGAAGAAATAATGCAATAGCCTTTAATATATCTAATGCATTTATGGCAATATGTAATAGAAGTAAAAAAAGGATAGTAATGTGGCAAATTGAAACTATAGTGAGTAAGAAAACATCTAAAGCTTGAATTCTTAATGAAAAAAGTAAATCCTTGAAACTAAATAAAAAAACTCTAATAAATGTTTTAAAAATAAGAACAAGGCGTTATGACCCTTTACTCATGATTTTTTGGGTCCTTAGTGGTAGACTCCCATGAAAATATAAGGCATTAGTTGAAGGAATAAGACATTTGATTGATTTCTTTTGGCACGAGAAAACAAGTGCCTCATCTAATGTAAAATATGTTGTTAAAATAAGAAATAGTTCAAAAAACCATGAGCCACATGCAAAACATTTCTTGGACATGACCTAAACAAAATTTTATAAAATGCTTATTGAAAAATTTAATTTCCAATTAATAATTAGCCAAAGGTCATTTGAGATATGAAAGCTTTTCTATGTTAAAATAAAACAAGCCCTCACCACATGTTGTTTTAGGGTACATGTTTAATTTTATATGAATTTTGATGTTTTTCATCACATACATCATAATTTGCATACTGACAATATTATGCAGGAATGTATGGTGGATTCCCCACCTAAACATCAAGAGAATTAATCTAAAGTCTGTATGTTAAAGACCTAAGGGACAATTATTTTTTTCCAAACAATGTTTAGATGGAACATGTTTAATATTTGTGTTGGTTTGTTAAATTTGACCAATTGTATACATGAAGAAATTTCATGTGAATTTGAAAATCACCTAGTTGATTAGAATAAGTATAAATCTATAAAGTATGTGTTAAAAGATAGAAAAGAGTCACCAATATGTGAGTTGGTTATGACCAAAATTTTTGTATTTGATTTCATGTTTAAATTCAATAAGAATATTATCTACCAATATGTAAGAAACATACAAATCAAAATGGTTAGATAATAAATTAAAGCTATTCAAATACAACTTACCTATTGGAACTATTCTTTTGGTTGTGGAATTTACTGAGAACTACACACTACAACTACAGAATGAGGTTCAATCCCAATAATATAATTCAATCCAAGTTGGAATTTTTTGTGCATATTACATTCAGATATATACCTAATATCATAGATGACAACATAAAGATTTTGAGGGAGTACCACTTTTATATGAGTGATGATAGATCACATTATATTGAGTTTTTCCAAGGTTGTACTGATATATTTTATAGTAATATGAATTTAAGAGAAATCATGTTTGATATGCACTACATTTGGTTAGATAATTATGTAAGATAATTTAAAAATTCTCAAATGTTCTACTAGTTAAGTAGAATGCATAAGAAGAATGGGGTTCAACATTTTTTGAGGCTAAGCATGAGAATGGGGAAAATTATGGATAATGTGTATGTGTAAAAATATCCCATAAAAAAGAGGAGGGAAAGCACAAGGATGGTGCTAATTTGATCAATGCTATAAGTTTTGTGACTTGGTGTAATGATTTTTTTTGTCATGGATCAGATAAATATTCTCATGTGCAAATATTATTTTAGTTAATGGAGGAAAAATAAAAGTAAACATATAAAGATTGTAGTATAGTACCTAGATTGAGTGTTTTCCACTCCATTCAAATTTCAAATTATGGTTCATGGACTATTTATATTATGGATATAATGTGATTTTGTTTGGGTTGTATGGAATTTAATTGGAATGAATGTGAGTCAAAAGAATATGTTGATGAGTGGTATTGTAGAACCATAACACATGTAGGGAATAGTCATTCACTCCAACAACTGATAGATCATGAAATGACATCA
Organism: Torreya grandis; assembly: GCA_037957365.1. NCBI lineage: Eukaryota > Viridiplantae > Streptophyta > Pinopsida > Cupressales > Taxaceae > Torreya > Torreya grandis. The sequence continues at coordinate 2,360,357 of JARHVA010001875.1, forward strand.
TCAATTGACTTTGACCAAATCTTAGATCTTGTGCAACTAGGTAAAATTTATTTATAATTTAAATGTAGCCATAGTTTTATTAGTGATGTCTTTATTTTTTCCTAAATGTGCTTACAAATTTATTATACTTTAAATGTCGGGCATGTTTTTTTAGTCATTGCACTTGAAGTCAATGATGAGAGAATATACTAATACTTGTGTTGTTTATTTAGAGGTAAAAATAAATTAACCATAAATTTCATGGACAAAGAAGACCTAGTTTATCCCAATAGATCCGTAGTGGTTACCAAAACATGAATTCATAGGTACTATCATAAAAAAATAAAATAATTTTTATTTAAGGAATTTGAAACACATAGGATGATTCTTATTTATTTAAATTTGGTTATCACTAAAAATATTCAATTTATCAAATATTGTGGAAAGCCTAATAACAAAAGTTTGTGAAAAGTTCATGAATCTGAGCATGAAGCGATTCTTGAAAAACTTAAAAACAAATTTGATCCCAAAGGTAAATTAAATTGAATTGGTAAGGTTGGTATGAAAAATTCATCTTGAATTTCAAATTAATATAGTCAACGTATTTGATTTACTGTATTTTACTTTTTAATTCTTTTATCATTAAGTGTTTATTTACATCTAAATTTTTTAATAACAATTTTAGTGTAAGTTAGTGGAACTAATAAGATTGCACCTTCATGTGGTTGGTGTTGTGAGTAGATAATATTATCTTTTTCAATAAAGAGAAACAAAAAATTAATACATTCCTCTCTGTGATCTAGTCATTACTCATCTAACCCTTGTGCTCGCAGTTTATCACCTTAGTGAAACTTTCACACAAAACATAAAATTTGTATGCCTTATAAAGGTTATTTATCTTGTACTAGTTTTGTCTCATTTAAAAAATATGTTGGTACCTATCTTTATGCTTAATGTTTACAAGAAGTCAAAAAAATTGTGTTTTAGTGATGCAAGACTCAATGCTTTGATACTAAATTATGATGTGGGGTCTTCAAATATTAACAAGTAAATCATGAAAAATTAGATAATAAATTAGTATGTATGAGTAAGCTTAGATATAATCACTACCTTTTAATTTATGTGATTTAGTTAGTCTTATATACTTCAATCAAGGTCAAACAACTCTATAAACAAATATTACAACATTGTTTTGTTAGGTTGGTTCATGGAACCACCTTAAGGCCATAGGCTATAACTAATTCTTTCCTTAGATTTCAATGCTTTCTTGGGTTTTTGTCCTAAAATGACCATAATGATATTTATCATAACTATTGAAATCCTATTCAATTTGAAATAACTCACTTTTAAAGGATTTGAGGCTCTTTGTATATCCAACTTAAGTTTTGTCTTGACTAAGCCTATTAGGCTTATTAGTTTCTTGTTAGATTTTAAAAGGGTGGACTTGAAACTATGCAATCCCATTTATTTAATTACTATAGTATGACCTATTTGATACAAATCAAGGCACCTTTAAGGATTTCCAACTTCATCAAGATTGAATGGACATCTAATGTTGTCATAAAGCTATAAGGCCTAATATGAGTTGTTGAGGATTTTGGCTAACTCAAACTTAGATAAAAATTAAAAATGGTTTATAAGTGTTTATATCCACCTTATAATGCTATTATAACAATATCATAACTCTTTTTGTCTTGCAAGATCAGGAAAATGCAAAACTTCTTTGTTTAGGCCTGTAATTAGGTCTCTTAGTAGCCTTGACACATAGTCAACTCCAATTTGACTTTCACAAACCAAAACATAAAAAAAATGTTATAAGGAATCAAAAAATACATGAATTATAAATTTTATCTATTCTCACTAGAATAATCTTAAGTTATTCAAGTTTTTGTGAAAAATCCCTAGGTAGAGATAAGTGCAGGATGAGAGCAATAAAAATTCATAACTTTATCAAATCAGGGTTTCATGAATTCATTTAAAATTTAAAATTTCTATTTTCCCATGCTACAACTTTTATATTTAGACACCTAAGGTTTATAATGTATGGATTGTCCTAGACTATAAGGTTTGCTTAAAACTAGGCTTGAAAATACTGTGATAGGAGGTTAAAAAATAGTAGAGGTCATCCATACCATGTATGCAATGAATAATGGAATAAGGAACGTTATATCACTTCTCAAGTGCAAAATCACCAAGAAATAGAAATATCTAACTCTAAAATAGGAAAAGGAAACAATAGGATAGGAAGAGGGAGATAGTTCAATTTAATGTGCTACATGTGTGTGGGATTTGATCACCATGCTTTTGAGTTTTATCATGTGCAATGTGATGATGAAAGGAAGAGGAATGAAGGTATGGTAAAAATTATACAAGATGATTCAAGATATATTTAATCACCTAAGCATATATAAGATACTGAACAAGGAAATAAATTATTAGAAATGGGTAAGTGCACAAAGCTGGGGGATAAAAACCTATGTGTGGACATGATTTTTTTGAAATTTCATAAATCTAAACATCTATAAATAATTTGAGATATATACACTCCAAATTTGAATATTGTGTAAGAACATTTGAGTCTAGTTTCCAAAACACTATATTTAAAAAAAAATTGTTAAGTATAACTAGGTCAAACATCTAAAATTTTAAGAGTGACTCCTATTTTTTAAGAAAACATAGTAGATAAATGATCGTGCGATGCACAATTTTTTTATCAGAGTTTAATATTATTTGAAACCTTTTCATGAACATTTAGATAAGATATTATAGTTTTTTACATATATTTTTTTATATTTTTTCAATGAATACCTTTTTTAATGAATTTTTCAAGTAAATAGATCTTGAAAACTAATAAAAACATGGATAGTCATCAGTGCAACATGCTAACTACCTCAAAAAAATGAAAATAAATTTTTTAATGTTTGTAGAATTAGGCCTAGTTTTTGACCATATAACTTGTTTTTCACTTGGATCAATGAAAAAAATACATGAACATGTATAGGCATGCATATTTATAGCATGTAGTGGCCTAAAAAAGGTATAGTTAGAAATCAACATGGTTTGAAACCTTACATTAGTCCAAAAACTATAAAAATCATATTTTTATAAAGAGGAGAGCATGTTCATCATGATGTTCTTAAGTTTTTTAATTTTACCATTGAAATTCATAGTATATTTAGTGATAGAAGTTGAATTTTGTTATTTTTTAGAAAAACATTCAGACTCAGTTGTAGATTAACAGATCCTAGCCTTTGGCTTGAGGATCCAGACCATTCCTAAGCCAAAAGGTTCAGTGTTTGAATTCAAATTCGAATAGAGAAATTTCATTAATAACATGATCATGTTAGTAATGCAATCATGTGAATAGATAATGTTATCACATTATTATAAAACCAATAATGCAATCATGTTCTTATTATTTTGCATAAAAAAGCATGTAAACATGTACATGAAGTCAATCTTGAACAAAAGCTTATATTTATTTCTCTACATGTTAATTATAAGGATAAATCTAAAAATATAAATTTAAACTTATAAATTAATTTTATTTTAGTAAATATAATAAACTAGGGTCACCTTGCATCTAATATATTAGGTCTCACAATTGCATGCCTTATGATGTGGAAAATAGTTTTTAAAAATTTAATCTAGTTAGTACTTAGACATTTTAGGGTCTAAGTATTGTAATTAGGGGTTTCAAGACATAAATTTTACAATTGATGTACTTTTTTTGTAAACATATATTCATTTTTTAGGTTTTTGTGCCTTTTGAATTGATTCTTGGCATTTCTAGGAGTCCTAGCTTTGTCAAAAATGAAGTTTGTAAATCACTCATTTTTAACATGATCCAAAGTGATGTGATTGGGGCAGCGTTGATGACCTACACACATCAAATGAATTTTTTGTGTTAGTTTCACTTATTCATCATCCCTCCCTCATCCTGATAACTTCTTACTCATCCTTCATTGCCTCTAATCACTCTATCATCATTCCTAATTATCCCTACTCACTCTCTCATTGACCCTCATTGTCCCTAGTCATCTCTAATCAATACCTTATCATCTATAATCACTCCTCCATTGACCCTCATCATCCCTAATCACTCCTTCCTCATCTTTCATAATCCCTAATCACTCTTCTATCATCCCTCATCATCCCTAATTACTCCATTATCATTTATCATAATCCCCAATCACTCCCTGCTCATCCCTTCTCATCCTTAATCACTCCCTCATTGACCTTCATTATCTATCATCATCTCTAATCACTTGGGATTATCATACCTTATCACTCTTTTATTGAATATCACAATCCCTTATCATCACTAATCAATCACTCTTCATCCCTCATAGTCACACTTTTCTCATTCCTCATCATCTCTAATGACTCCCTCATTTACCCTCACCATGCCTCATTACTCCATCACTGACCCTCACCATCCCTAATTACTCCCTCATCCTCTGATGTAAGTATATAATCTAAAGGTATCTTTGATTCCAATAATATGTTGTTTAATCCATTATAATAGAAATTAACTCTTTTATAGTATTTGTGGTGTTGTTAATACCCATTTCTGATAGTCAATTTTATTACTGAATGAATTGGATTATCTTCTAAATTTATAGTCAAGTAACACAAGTACTAGCAAAAAATAGAGTCTGAATTTTAGTTCATTGAATTATATTTATTGTGAAGTTGACTAGATGAAACTATATTCAATTCCACATTTGGTATCTTGATTCAAGGGATAAAAATTAAACACAAATCTCTTGTATAATTTTCTAATTCTGAGAAGCTTTAGATCTATTCAAATTTATTTGGTGTTTCCCATTCTTATATGACTTGAATATTAGTTAGGTTCACACATGCACTCCTTGTGCATGTAATGTATGTAAAATATCTTATTTATTACATGATAAATGAACATTTATTCATGTTATCATAAAAATGTGTTTTTACAAAATGTGAAACACTAGTTCAACATGGTGTAGATGTTCATCCCATGTTTTCTAAATATTAGGATGTCATCAAGGTAGATTAAAAAAATAACATAGTTAAAGGGAATGAGGATGCCTTTCAACATCTCAATTATTTAATTCTCTACATGAGTTAACCTAAAAGGCATAACCAACTAGTCAATCAATCCTTCCTTTGTTTTTAAGACTATATTCCAAATGTCTAAAGGTTCAATATATATATGATGGTATCCAAACTTAAGATCAATTTTAAAAAAAGACTTCTATACCATGGATATGGTATAAAAATGACTTAATATTTAGATGAGGATAATATTTATTCAATTTGATATTGTTACTATTTTTTTAATTGATTCACAACTTCATGTCCCATCTTTATTTGGCACAAGTACAATTGGGCTTCTGTAAGGCAATGATTTGGGCACGATGTGTCCATTATCCAAGATTTCATGGATCTACCACTTGATCTATTCATTCTATAGAAATTATATTTTGTATAAATAGTTTTGAGGTAGAGGTAGTTAAGGGGTCAAATCAATAGTATTATTTAGTGTAAAGTACGTAGGAACTTATTTAGGTGACTAAGATATCCTTGTATTCATCTAGTTTATAGTTCAAACATTTTTTTTTTGTTATTTTTAGACAAAACACACTATTATATAGTACATAAGGATTTTATTACATTTAATTATTACTATCAAGAGTATACTTATTACTAGAAATGACAATATTCTTACACTTCCTAATACTAATGACTGAAATCTTATGAACTAACTACGATATATGGTATTTTAGATCAAGACAATCTATCACAATATTTCAAGGATTTAATTCATATACTACATGTAAATGGTAAATATATGGTTTAACACATGTAAAAAATCATACACCTTTAATGGTGATGTGTCACAAAGGATTGCATCTATAAAAAGTTTGATTTTGTACACCAAGTAACACTACTAGGTGATCCATTTATCAAGGCCTACTGTAGACCATACACTAGCATATGGTTATGGATGATGCATCAATTTCAATTTCAATTTTTGAAAATATGCTTTAGGAAAAATTAAATTCTTCTGACTTCCATTAGAAATGATGAAGTGCATTAGCTCACCATTGATATACATTTTTTAATGAAATAATATTTTTAATTCATATAATATCTTATTAGGGGAAGTAGAGATATTTTTAGTACCAACCATATAATTGGGTTCATAATCTATTATCTATTTACCTTTTAATAGTGCTAGATAAATTGTATTCACTTCTCAAGTTGTGAAATTAGAGAGATCATAGAGTGAAACTCTTCATTAGATTGAATATTGAAGTTATGAATTAAGCATAACTTTCCAATCTTAGACTACTTGTTCTAATCATTTGAAATTTATTTTCCACTCTCTGGTATGATGAATCAATCAATATATATATATATATATATATATATAGAAGGTCTTCAATGCAATTATTTAGATCATAAAATGTTTTTGTATGGAAATAAATTAATTAGTTTTAGGAAATCACATAGCTTGGTGATCCTCATATTTACTACACATTTTTGGTTCTATGGTGGTTTTACTTGCTTCTCTTTTTCTGGTGGATCTTCAATTGTGAATTAAATCATTTCTAATAGGCCCACATTTTTTCATAGGAGATAAATATGTATGTTTCAAACTCACTTCCACATCATTTTGATCACTATGTATTATATTTTATGCTAGAACTTAGCTCTCCACTTGTAGCTCCTAGCATTATTAAACCTCAACAAAACACCACCATCAAGGTATTATATGGATTTATTAAGGATGAGGAGGGATGAGAAGGAATTATGTAGAGATGATGAGGGATGGTGAGGGTTAATGAGGGAGTGATTAAGGAGGGTGAGGGAGTGATTAGGGATTATGAGGTATGATAAGGGTTATTATGGAGTGATTAGGGGTGATAAGGGATGAGGAAGAAGTGATTAGAGATTATGAGAGATGATGAAGCAATGATTAGGGATGATGTGGGATGTTGTGGGTCAATGAGTGAGTGATTAGAGATGATAAGGGAGTGATTATAAATGATGAAGAATTTTGAGGGTCAATAAGGGAGTGATTATGTAAATTTAAGGATGAGGAGGGTGTGATTAGGGATGATGAGGTGATGATTAGGGATGATTATGGATTGATTAGGGATGGTGAGGGATGATGAGAGCCAATGAAGGAGTGATTAGGGATAATGAGGGAGTGATTAAAAATGATTAGGGATGATGAGGGACAGTGAGGATGAATGAGGGAGTAATCACGGATGATGGAGTGATTAGATATGATCAGGTATAGTCAAGGTCAATGGAGTGATTAGGGATAATGAGGAATGAGGATATAGTGATTAAGAATGATGAGGGATCAGTAATAAATGATTGGGGATGAGAAAAGGATGATGAATAAGCGAAATTATTATAAATTGGTCATTTGATGTGTGTAGGTCATCAATATGACCTATGATACCCTAATAATACCACCATTGATCAAGTTCAAAGTGAGTGGTTTTCAAACTTCAATTTTGATAAACGTAAGAATCCTAAAATTACCAAAAAATAATTTGGAAGGCATAAAAACCTAAAAGTTAACTATATGTTTACCAAAAATGGACATCAATTGAAAACATTATGCCCTAAAATCCCTAGGTTCAATAATTAGACATTGAAAATGCCAAAGTACTAAACAGATTATATTTTGAAAAATTATTTTCCACATTATAAGGCATGAAACTATGAGACCAAATATATCAAATGTAGAGTGACCCTAGTTTATTATATTTACTAAAATAAATTTAAATTATAAGTAAATTAATGTAAAAATATTATTACAACAATATTTTTACATTTATTTCCTTATACTTAACATTTAGAGTAGTAAATATAAGATTCATGTCAAGATTGGCTTCATGTACATCTTCACATGCTTTTATGTGAAAAAAAATAAGAAAACAATTGCATTATTATTTTTATAATTAGGCAATCATGTTATCTATTAATGTGATCATGATATGTTTTGATGTGATCACATTATGGATCATTAATTATCGAGCTAATTTTTTGATGTGATTATGTTATTTTTTGACATGATCGCATTATGGTTAGGTAATTACTAAGACATAATTTATGTAATATGATCACATTATGTCAATAACATGATTAAATTATTATAATCTCATGGGCGCTCTTTTAGAATTTGAATTAGTTGGTTTGCAAGCAGGCGGGAAACTGGTTGGGGAGAATCTGGCAGGAGGTATAGACCCTAGAGGAACTGTAGGGGTGTTGAAAAGAATGTTGGGTCAGAATCTTTGGTTGATGTGGATAATGGAAAGTCTATATGCGTATCTGATCCTTTTTGTGGGGTCTGTGTCCCCCCATTGAATCATGTGGTGGGGCAGGATCTCGAAAAAGAGAAAGATAATGTTGATTCTAACGAGAAAAAGTCCTCAGAAGGGATGAAGGTAGGGTTCTTAGAATGAAGGACTTGGTCATCTCTATTTGGCAAGAAACCTACTAGAAAATCTCTTTTCCCACTAATGACTACTAAGTCTTGTTGGGAGAAAGATGAGTTTCAAGTTTTTATTCTAGATCCTTTATTCAATTTTTCTATGTCTTCCATGGATTTCACCCTAGTGGGAAAATTTTTAGGAGCAAGACCAGATCTAGAATCTCTTAGAAAAATGGTTAAAAGGAATTGGGTTATTTGAGGAGAGGTAGATATTGCACCAATGTTAAATGGTTTCTTCTCATTTATCTTCAACTATAAGGAAGATATGAATACAATTCTTAGTGGAGGACCGTGGTCTTTTGGTAAATGCTCTCTCACTATTAAAAAATGGGAGCCTAACATGGATCTCTCAGATTCTTTTTTCTTAACCACTCTCATTTGGGCTAGAATTCCTTGTCTCCCTTTAGAATTTTGGCATAAGGACATTTTTAAAGGTATTGTTAGTTCTTTGGTGAACTTGTGGCATTGGATAGTGCTACGGCTTCTAGAACCAAACTTCAAAGTGCCAGGCTTTATGTTAAAGTGGCAGACCTAAATCATCTCCTAGAAAAGGTGGAACTAATATCCAAGCTTGGTAAAAAAACTCAAGTTTTTTTTTTGAAGATTTGCCCAACTCTTGCTATGCTTGTAAGAAACAGGGGCATCTGGTTAAAAATTATCCACTCCAAAAGTAATCCTAGTAGTGTTTTGGATGGGAAAAAGACCAAGGTCTAGCAAAAGAAAGTATGGAAACCCAAAGAAGATCATTTCCAAGAACAAAAGAATAATGAAGATTCTAAAGCTCCACATGCTGAGGCAGATGAAGAACCTTCTTTTGAAGATTCTAATGCTCTACATGATGAGGTGGATAAAGAGCTTTCTTTTGAGAAAGTAAACTCTAAGAAAGAAGGACATGGTTTGCAATCAAAGATCATAATACATGAACAAAGAATAGATGATCTGACAGATCTATCAAAACAAATCATTATCTATCAAAGGACAGATGATCGATGGAGGGATGTAGATGACAAAAATGTGCTAGAGGAAGAGGAATTCTTGGCTGAAGCTAGAAATAAATCAGAGGAGGGAGATCTTCCTTTTTCTCAGTCCAAGGAGATCCAAGTGTTATCTCAAGCTGATAATGACTTTACTTTGGATGAGCCTCCTCCCCTAAAAGTTGTGAAAGATAATGGAGAAAACTCAAAGCATAAACTAAACCAAAGAAAAAGGGCTGAAAAAAGATCAATACTAAGGGGGTAGAAACTAGAAGCAGCATAATAGATCAGCAAACTAAGGTGAAACCTCTTGCTTCTACTCCGAATAAATCTAGAAAAAGAGCTGAACAACATTCTAAGGTGAAACCAAATGTTGGCTCCCTAGATAAACCTAGAAGAAGATCCACTAAGAAAACCAGAGAGCTAGAAAGTATGCAGAATATTGCTGATGGTAAGTAGGCAACTATTTTGGATTTTACCCCTAAAAAATAGATATGAAAATCATTACTTGGAATATTAGGGGGCTGAATAGTATTCATAAATTGGATATTTTTAGTAATTTTGTTAGAGAACAAAAACCTGATTTTCTCTTGCTACAACAAACTAAGATGAATAAAGAGAAAGTGAAACAAATTAAAGATTTTAAAAATTATTCTATAAATGCAAGTAGTTCAGAAGGTGCATCAGGGGGAACTCTGATGTTATGGAAGAAGAATTATTATTATAGAACTATTATGATTGCTAGTAAATATCTTATGATAGCCAAAATTACTAGTGTTGACCAGAAGGAGGGTTGGTATATTGTGAATATTTACGCTCCTAACATTAAGCACCTAAGGAAAAAGGTCTCGGAGTCTGTTTCCAATTTTAAAAGTAAGGATTATTCTGGATGATGGATTATAATGGGAGACTTCAATGTGCCTCTCTATGATCATGAGAAAATGGGAGGTAATGCTACCCAGCTAGAAGGGAGATTGGATTTACTGGAGTTTATAAATAAAGAGGGTTTAATGGATATGGAACTCCAAGGAATTCAATTTACTTGGAGTAACAAGAGAGTTGGTAATGAATGTATTCATGCTAGGCTTGATCATGCTCTTATTTCTCCTGATTGGACCAAAGAATTCATTTGCAAGTTGGAAGCCTGCCAAAAAATTGGATTGGATCATTTTCCCCTCATTTTCACTACTACAAAGATTACTATTAAGAAGAAGTTTCCTTTTAGATTTGAGAAGATGTGGATGCAACACCCATAGTTTGAAAGTAAATTGGAAGAATGGTGGAGTATTGATATTGAAGGCACGGCCCTCTTTAGAGTTGCTTCTAAGCTCAAAAATGTTAAAAGGGAAGTTAAAATATGGAATAATAATAGTTTTGGGAATATCGTTGGGAACAAAAATGCTATTAAGGAGGATATTCTAAAAACATAGGAAAAAATTTAGAAGGAAGGATATACTCCTGACCTCCTCATTGAAGAAAATGAAAAGTTGGCTCAATATCATGACATCATCACTAAAGAAGAAATCTACTGGAGACAAAGATCAAGGTTGTTATGGTTGAGTGAAGGAGATAGAAACAAAAAATTTGTCCATCTTTCCACTCTTAAGCATAGAGCTAAAATTCACATATCACACCTAAAAAAGGGATACTTGAAGATTATAGAGGATAAGGCTATCACAGATGAAATGGTGACTTTTTTCTCTTCTCTAATGAAGGCTGATCCTAACATCAATTTGGATAGTCAGGCTGAGATCCTTAGAGTGATTCCTTCTCTAGTTTCGAAGGAATAGAATAAAATGTTAAGCTCAATTCTTAAGGATGATGAAATTTTCAAAGCTGTTTGTTCTCTAGGAGGAGATAAAGCTCTCGGTCCTGATGGTTTCCCCATGTTTTTCTTCCAAAAACATTGGAAATTTGTTGGTAAAGATGTATGTGATGATGTGAAGGAATTCTATGGAGCTAAATAGATGCTTAAGGAAGTCAACTCCACCTTTCTGTCCCTGATTCCTAAGAAAATTGGTGCTAATTCTCCTGATCAGTTTAGACCGATCAGCCTTTGTAATTCTTTCTATAAAATTATTTCCAAATTTCTTACTTCCAAACTTATCCAAGTGATTCCTTTGATTATTGATGATCAACAAAATGGCTTCATCCCAGGTAGACAAATCCTTAACTCTATCATCTCTACTCATGAGAATATTCACTCCTTGTCTTGTTCTAACAATCAAGGGTTCATTATGAAAGTTGACATTGATAAGGCCTATGATAGAGTTGAATGTTCATTCCTCTCAAACATTCTATTATCTTTTGGCTTTGACCAAAAGGTTGTTGGTCTTATTCATCAATTGATTTCTACCTCCTCTATTGTTGTTCCGATTAATGGAAGCTCATCTCATTTCTTTTATCCCTCTCGAGGATTGAGACAAGGTGATCCTTTATCCCCCATCCTTTTTTTTATTATTGATGATTGCTTAGGGAGATATATTGGGGACTTGGTCCATAGAGGTTTCTTTAATGGATTACAAAATTCTTCCCATCCTCTAATTTGTTCTCATGGACAATTTGTTGATGACACCATCTTTATGGGTAAGGCTGAAGTCAAGGAAGCCAAAAATTTGAAGCAAGCTATTAACTTATATTCTTCTGCCTCTAGTCAATTGGTTAACTGGAATAAAAGTGTTGTGGTATTTATCAACACCCCTATCTAGAGACAAAATAAAATTGCTAAAATCCTTGGATGTTCTATAGGATCTCTCCCCTCTTTTTACTTGGGTCTTCCTCTTGGCCTGAAGGTCCCTGATGCCTTCTGGGAAGATCTTATTAACAAATTTAGTAAGAAACTTGTGGGATGGAAAGGAAATCTTTTAAGCTAGGTAGGTAAGTTAACTCTTCTCAAAGCTTGTCTTCAAAGCATACCTACTTATGCTTTTCGTCTCTTTAGAATTCTTATTAAATTTGCTGAGTCTATTGAAAAAATTCAAAGAAATTTTCTATGGACTGACACTGAGGAAAAAAGGAGAATGACTTTAATTGCTTGGGATCATGTTTGCAAACCTCTCAATGAAGGGGGATTGGGAATCAGGAAAATCAGAAGTATGAACAAAGCTCTTTTAGCCAAACTAGGTTGGAGAGTTTACCATGAAAACAAAGAGTGGAGTAACATATGGAAACATAAGTACCTCTTCAATGATAAATCCCTTCCTTATTTCTTCTCTTCTCCTAATGTTATTCATCCTTCTTCTATATGGGGGGCTATTTAGGGGACCAAGAAAACTCTAGAAAAAGGATGTTCCTGGAAAATTGGTAATGGGCTTAAGGTGAAATTTTGGGAAGATGTCTGGTTAAAGGATCATCCCTTGATTGGAGATTTTCATGATAAGGATTTAGTTGACCGATGCAAGTAGAGATATGGCATATTAATTAGTCATTATTGGTAGAATGATTCCTAGGTAAATTTAATTGATGTTGATCAAGGCTTCAGTAACATCCAATTATCTCTCAATGCTGTCTCTCTTTATCCTTATCTTGAGGATGAGATTATTTGGCATGCTGACCCTAGTGGCCAATTTAAAGTCTCTACTATCTTCGCTTCAAAGGAAAAGGGTAATCAACCTTTTTGGTCTCATGCCTGGATTAAGGGGCGCACCCCCAAAATTAATATCTTCTTTTGGACTTTGCTTCAAAATAAAATTCTGACCCTTGACAATTTTCAAAAAGAGGTATAAATGTGGTTAATAGGTGTATTTTATGCAAAAATAGACTTGAAGATAGAGACCATATGTTTTTAAATTGCTCTTACACCCAACAAGTTTGGACTGAGATTCTTAATTTTGGGGGTATAACATGGGTCCATCAAAATAATGTGGAACTCTCTTTTAAAAGCTGATGCTGCCCCTTTAAGGATCCTGATGCTCATTTTCTTTGGAAACTAACTCTCCCTCATCTCTAGTGGGGTATATGGAAAGAAATAAATAATAGAATATTCAGGAGTAAAGAACTTCCAGGATGGGTGCTTGGTCAGAATATCATTAGAGCCATCAAGGAGAACTTTAAGCCCCAGAGGGATTCTAATCAAACCTTCCAATTTGATAACCCTTTACGATTTGAAGGGTCTAATTTGAAAAATGATAATCCAAGATCGATCATAAAATGGTATGTTCCTCCTAATGGATGGATCAAAGGGAACTTTGATGGAGCAGCTAAGAAAAATCTAGGAAGAGTGGGATGTGGAGGGGTCTTGAGAGATCATGTGGGAAATGTAATTGATGCTATCACTGTCCCAATTGGTAATTCGAATAGCCATATTGCTGAAGCTACTGCAGCCCTCTACACTATTAAATTAGCTGTTGATTTGGGGTATTCCAAATTATGTTTGGTAGGTGATTCTTTGAATATTATTAACACCCTAAATAATAAAAATTCAATCTCATGGTCTATTGAGGCTACAGTTATGGAAATCAAAGCCTTAATTCAAAAATTTGAAAAAGTGGCCATATCCCATACATATCGAGAGGCCAATGGAGTCGCTGACTAGATAGCCAATCATGCTGTTCAAACAGGGCATAAGGTGAGGTGGCTTGATGAATTAAATAAGCACATTGATCTTAAAGCGATTATTAATTATGATGCCATTCATTCCAAAGTGGGAAAGATTTACTTGGATTAGCAATTTAATGATTTGGTGGAGTGGCCTTATGGCTATTAGATTACCTTCTGTGAGGAGGTACATTCATGAGAATGTAATGTGGTCACTGCATGTATCATCAAAAAGGCAAACTCCATTTCAAGTAATAAATAACTAGTTCCATTTCAACCTTTATGCATTTTGTGTTTGGGTGCTTCTAGTTTTTCATTTGCTCTGCAATATGAGGGGTGAACCGTGGAAGCAAAAGCCCAAAATATGTGATGACCGGAAGGCTAGACAAGACGTATGGAAGATTCTACAGAAAGGGAAGGTGGTCAATTATTTGGAGCATTTGCATGGCTTTAAACCCGATGTCACTACCACCTTCTTTAAAAATTGGGTTGATGACAGAGTTACTCTCTGTGGAGTCACTATGAAGCTTATTGAGGACTTCATTGCCAAGGTCACGGGGCTTCCCATCGGTGGCATTAAGTTCTCAAAATGGATCAGTATCTCCAATGCGGCCTACAAAAAAATTTGAAGACTGATGTAGAGGAGAAGCAACTGGAAAAGAATGGAGACTTCTTTGACATGGAATAGATAAAAGGAATTTGGCAAGATGTGCTATGCTATATCCGTGAGTACTTTATCCTTGATGGTAGGAATAAAAGAGTTCACAAATTTCATTTTGTTTTTATCAACCACTTCAAGCATAAGGATAGTATTTATTTCCCTTTCTATCTATGTTTTTCATTGCTTTAAAGATTGTATGCCCATAGGAAGGAGTCTCATCCCATTTTACATAAAGGTCTGATACATATCATAGAGGGTTTTTGTAAAAATAAATCCATAGCTTCGACTCCTTTTGAAAAACATAAGGGTTCTCAGTCCAAAAAGTGTAAGAAGGATGAGAATGTTAAAGGGATAGAAAAGGCAAAACCAAAACCCTCTAGTTCTCAAAAACAAATTGTAGAAGAGGATTTTGAGTCAGAAAGTACTGAAAGCTCTGAGAAGGATGTCCTAGAGGAAGAGGAAGGGACAGATGTTGGGGAGTTCAAATCCAATTTGGATGGATATCCAGAAACTAAAGGAAAAATTGAGAAAGGGAATGAAGAGGATACAACTGAAGGAAACTCTGAACAGACCAATTCTGATAATGAGGGTAATCAGACTGTGTCTAGGGGAGGTGTTAAAGACAAAGATATCTTAATTGATTATCTAGTTTATATGAGAGAGGAGGATCACATGGTTTTGGATTTTACTCCTGCTATGGAGACTGGGGGACAAGAAAAGGAGGACCCTGTTTAGCATGAAGACCTTGTTGAGACTATAGAGGAGGAACTGATGGATAGGGAGGAACAAATTGAAAAGGTTGATTCCCCTCCACATGAGATTGCAAAAGACATTTGTGACTCTTCGTAGAGGGAAACCAAGCTTTCCTTCCTACATTCTGCTAAGTTCAATGCTGACTCTATTCTCCAAGTTGATTCTTAGATCTATAATGAAATAATGGGGCTGAAGAAGAAAGTGGAAACAATGCAACACAATCAGGATGTTGATCGGTCCATAATCAACCACTTGGAGGTGCAAATGAGAGATATCCCAAAAAAAAACTTAAAGATTATGAGCATAATCTTAGAATGCTCATCAAGGAAATTAGAACAAAGATGGAGCAGGTAACATTGTGCATCTGTGCTGCTGCAACTAGTCTTGGTAAAAGAGCAAATGAAGAAACAATATCCTTGAAGGGTCCAAGTAAGAGGACAAGGTAGAGTTCGAGGAAGAAATCCTTGCAAGCTGCTGCTGCTTCAACTGCTAACTCCATCCAAGATACTGATACAATTGGGAAGGAGGCTGTCAATATGATCATGGAATTGCAATAGAAGCCTAAGGTCTTCTTTGTTGGTTTTGTTCTTGTTCAGGTCCTTATTGTTGGTTGTTGTAACTAGTTCTTGTTTTTGGTCCTGTTTCTTGGTTCTTGGTCTAAAACTTTATTTGAGGTTCCAGGTCCTTGTAAAACCTGGGTACTTTTTTTGGACTATGTTTGTGGTTTCAAGTCCCTATAAAACCTAATTTTGATGTTACTCTTTAGTAGGTTTCAAGACTGTTTTTCTTGGTGGTTGTTAATGCTTTATCTTTTTTGATTCTGTTATAGGGTTTTGGGGTCCCTTCAAAACCTGCTTTTACCATAATATAAAACATGATTAAATTATTTAGTAATGTAATCATGTAATGAAATAGAGTTGTTCCCCAACTTTGTGCAGATACCCAAAGGAGGAAATTCCTAAAGGTTGAGAGTAAGGATGGGGAGGCATTTTAAAGAAGACATTTTTAAAACAAAGTGTACAAAGAAAGGTAAGTGTTAAAATGTTTTGGTTGATAGTAGAATTTCATATAATTTAATGTTGTTGAATGATATGTAAGCTAATTTTTGTGTGTACACCACACCAAAATCCATATAGATTTTATTTTCTGTAGAAGGGTCATAATATCATAGTATGGGAATATTGTTGATACAAAAATTGTAAAGAAATTACTTAAACAATAAATTAGAATAATAATAATAGATCACAATATTACTAAAATATAGTAGAATATAAGAATAAAATAAAAGCCATTTCAATGGGAAAACTTGCATAATCTTCAACAAGAGAAGAATTCACAATATGATGATAAACAACTACCCTATACCTCCTATTTATAGTCTACCCAAGCCATGGTTAATCCATAGGTTGACCTACTAACTAAATGAATGCATAGAGAAATGTGATATAACATCAAAGAGGGATAATGAAGTCACAAGTCAGCTATTCCTATCCCAATACATGTGATAGGTTAGGAGCGTATCATGCCCTTCCCCTTCAAACAAATGTTATCCTCAATGTTGAACAAATTTGGATGTTGTTGCAGAAAATTTTCACCCTCCCAAGTTGTATTTGCTCTGCTCAAGGTCTTACACTTGATTAGATATTCCTTAATCTCTTTGGTCCTAAACTTCTTAGGGGTAAACTCAGGATAATGGGGGACAAAAGGGGAGGTATAAAGTGACACTTTTTTTTCGTAAAATAATAATAGTTGAACTTGGAGAGAATGTTAGAGACACTTTGAAAAAGAATTTGACAATAACATAAAAACATGAATTATGGCATTTTTAATGTAATATATATATATATATATATATATATATATATATATATATATATATATATATGTATGTATGTATATATATATACATATATGTATATATGTACATATATGTATATATGTACATATATGTATATATGTACATATATGTATATATGTACATATATGTATATATATATGTATATATATATATATATATATATATATATATATCCAGATGATAAAGTGTGTGAAATAGATGCATTTATGATAATAAGATGGTCTTTTTTATGAAAATATAAGGATATTGCATGTGTATGAACGCACTTTTTTTAAATAAACAAATGAATTTTTTTTATGAAACTTCATATATGGATAAGTGAAATGTTGAATATTTTTTAGAATATTTTTATTATATCTATAATATTTAAATAATTTTACAAGTCAAGACAGCTATAAAATTGAAATTGGAAGTGTACAGACATAGTATTTTGACCTTAACTTCATGAAAATCATTTTTTTTTAAGCATAGTTGACAATGTGTAGATTGTTGAGATATAAGTTTTACAAACTTTTGATTAATATTCAAAATTTTAGAAGAGAATCCATGGTGATATGTATATAGTCCACAATGAGGTATATTATGTAGAAATTAATTAATAATTATAAATAATAGTCTAACATTAAAATAAATTATTTATTCTAAAACTACATTTTCCCCTCTACAAACCCATATAATTTTTCTTCAAACTATTAAAATTTGCCTAATCATGTGTCGACAAGGATGAAAAAGACTCTTAAATCTATTTAAAACCAAGTGGGATACTCCATGGCTAGTTTTAGGCTAGGTTTAGACCTCTCCAAGTTGGTACCCAAGGTGAATTTGGAAGGAAAACAAAAAATTAAAAGATTGAAATGTTGAAAGTGTGTACACCCTTTTAAAGACATAATTTTTTGTTTTGCACAATTTTTGTTGGTTTTTTTGCATTTAAATACATGCATGTTTTTTATTGTGTTTTTTGTTTATGTGTGGAGTCTAAGCTAGTTTTTTTGTTGTATTTTTATTTTTGTTTGTGTAAGGATATATTTAGGTAATTAAATGTAATAAGTTTTCATTTAATATTTTTACAATTTAAATTTATTTTATTAAATATATCAAATCAGGGCCACTCTACATGTTATGAAATCAATTTTAGATCTATAGGAGTTACCATTTAGAAGTTAGTTTTTTAAAATCCAATCTAGTCAATACTTGGTTTTCATAATTTTAGGATTGGAAGATATAGTGAGAAATGAGGTTTCAAATCATGTTACGCATGTAATAGATCTATACCATTAATTTTTTCCCCTATTTTACCTAATTGAGTATACCCTACTTACTTTACCTACTTGAGTATGCCCTAGCTGATTGAATACCCAATCTTGAAGGTGGATTTCTAAATAATTTGTGGTATTTTCAATTAGTGTGTATATCAATATGCACAAGGGACTTCCCTATAGTTTGTAACTTGTAACATACCTATAATCATGATACAGTCACTCATACATGACATCTACAACATACCTATTACAAAATGAATGTATGAAGTAACTCATACATGAAATATACATGTAGCCATGATATGATAACTTATACTAGACATGAATGTAACTAGTCACCCAAATAGACTCCATTTTAAATAGAATAGATTGAAAAATCATTCAAAATTAATTTTAAAAATATACCATTCATTCTAAAATAAATTTTAGATAGATGGTCAATCCATACATTCTTCAATTCTAATGTCATGCATTATTCCAAATTCACATAGAATAAATTTATATTCTAGCACTCCAAATTTAAATAGGACACTCCCTAATTGGCCCTCATCATCCCTAATCACTCCCTCATAAACTATCATATTCACTTATAACCCATAGTCACTCCTTCAATGGTTCTCATTATTACTCACTATCCCTAATCACTCCCTCATTAGATATCATTATCCCTAATTGTAACTAATCACTCCCTTATCAACCTTCATCATCCTTATGAACTACCTCATCGTCCCTAATCATCACTCATTATCCTTGATCATCCCTAAACACTCCCTCATCAAGCCTTGTCACCCCTAATCACTCTCTCATCATCCATATGATCCTTAGTCACACTCTCATCATCCCTCATCATCCCTAATAACTCCATCATAAACCATCATCATTTCTTATCATTCCTTGTCAATGATGCATCATATTTCATTGTCCCTCATCATCCCTAATATATCCCTCATCATCCTTCATCATCTCTAATCACTCCCTCCTCATTCATCCTCATACTTCATGTCCCTAACCTTTCCCTCATTGGCCTTAATAATACCTAATCACTCCCTCATCATCCCTAGTCACTCCCTCATCTAATAGAGTGTGTTCTAATCTGGTAGTCAATAGAAATTTATTTTAGACTTAATAATATATTTTTTAGATGAGCCTTGAGTGGTATTTTGATTTATTTTATTCTTATTGTAGTGTATTAGGGTTATTATTCTCATTCATGTCTAGTATATTATTCTAATTAATGATGAGGAGGTAAAATCCTTATTCTCTACATAGTTATTTGTTTTCTATTTGGGTTAAAATTTTTGAGTAAAAGGGCTACATAATTTTGGATATTATCATGTATGTGAGTTATTCTCAAAGGATGGTGTGGGTTAGTAGTATAAATTATTATAATTTACTCCAATAAATTTGATATTGCATGTTTTCTCCTTGCATTAAAATGTTTGCACTTGTGTACGAATTATGATTTGAAAGTGGAGAGGTTATTGATCAAAACTACCAATGCTTGCATCATTCTTCTATGGTATGTTCTTCATAATGCATGTCTAGTATTTATCATTTAGGTATAGTGTTTGTTATTTAGGTTTCAGTTTTAGGGTTTATGATCAAGGATTTAGAGTTAAAATTTTATAGTTCAATGTTTGGGGTTGATTGTTTAGGCTATGGAATTTAGGTTTTAGGGTTTAAGGTTTATCCTATTTTAGGATTTAAGGCCTATGATTTTGGGTTTGGGGTTTGAGGTTTTATGGTTCTAGGTTTATGGTTTGAATTTCAAGGTTTAATGTTTGGTGTCTAGGGTTTAGTTTTAAGAGTTTAGGGGTCAAGGTTTTGGGTTTGGGGTTTAGTGTTTAGGGTTTAAGGTTCATGATTTTGAATTTTTTGTTTAGGGTTTGATTTTTAATATTGAGGGTATAGGGTTAAGTTTTTATGGTTTAGTGTTTAGGATTTATGATTTTAGGCTTATGGTTTGGGCGTTAGTTTTAAGGCTTTAAAGTTTAGGTTTTAGGGATTAAGGTCTAGGTTATAAAGTCTAGGGTATATGGTTTTAAGGTCTTATGTTTATGGTCTAGATTTTAGGGTTTAGGTATTTTTTTTAGGTTTAGGGATAATCTATTAAGGTTAAGTATTAAAGGTATATGATGTTTATGGTTTAGGTATATGATTTAGTGTTCATGGTTTAGGGTTTATGGCTTAGTGTTTATTGTTTAAGGTTTAAAGTTTAATATTTAAGGTTTAAGGTTTAGTGTGTAGGATTTAGGGTTAGGGGTTTAGGTTTAAGTTTTTAGTTGGAAACAGAGTGTACTAGGGTGATTAACTACATTTAAATCTTATATGAGTGACTATCATGACTACAGGAATATGTCATGTATGATGAACAACATACTTATATATAGTAATCAGTATGAGGTAGATGTAATGTATGAATGATTGTATCATTACTATATGTATGTTATATGTTTCATGATACAAGCTGGTCATTTATGCATATTTATATATAATGCCCATATCCTTTAAATATATGGTTTATCCAATGCCCCCTCTCCTTTCTCTATATATGTGATAACTCAAGATTATGGTTTAAGGTTAGAGGTTTAAGATTTAAAAATTTAGGGTTCAAGGTTTATGGTTGATGGTTTAAGATTCATAATTTATGGTTTAAGGTATAGGTATTAACATTTAGGGTTTAAGGTTTAGTTTTATGGATTAGGTATTAAGATTTAGGGATTATAATTTATAATTTATTCTTAAAGGTTTGGGATTTATGGTTTGTGTCTCAACAGACCAAGGGTTTACCTTTTAGGGTTTGGGTTTTGGTGTTTGGGGTTAAGATTTTGGGTTTATGGTTTCACACTTAAGGTTTAGGTTTTACGGTGTAAGGTTCAATGTTTTGATCCTTGGGGTTTGGTTGAGGGTTTGGGTTTTGGAACTTAGTGTTTAGTATTTATAGTTTTAGATTTAGTGTTTGGGTATTAGGACTTAGGGTTTAAGATTTGGGGTTTAGTGTTTATGGTTTAGAGTTTAGGTTTTGGGGTTTAGGGTTTTAAGTTTAGGGTTTAGGGTTAAGGGTTTAGGATCTAAGGATTTAGGTTTGGTGTTAAAGGTTTTGGGTTTATAATTTTTGGTTTAGGAGTTAATTTTTATGGTTTATGACTTATGGTTTATGGTTGTAGGCTAGGGGTTTCTATTTTAGGGTTTAAGTGTAAGGGTTTAGGTTTAGAGTTTAGGATTTAAGATTTAGAGTTTAGAGATTATGTTTTGGAATTTAAGATTAGGGATTAAAGGTTCAGGGATTAGTCTTTTAGAGTTTTGGGTTTAAGGTTAGAGGTTTATGGTTTGTAGATTAGGGTTTGGGGTGTAGGGCCCAAGTTTTTAATTTAGGGTTAATTATTTAGGATTTAGGGTTTACATATTGTGATTTAGGGTTTTGGGTTTGGTGTCAAGTTTTAATTTTTAGGGTTTAGGGTTTAACGGATTAGGAATTAGAGTTTAGGATTTTGGAATTAGATTTTTAGGTTTAGGGTTTAGTGTTTAGTGTTTAGGTTTAGTTCTCATGGTTTAGGGTTCATTTTTTGCGGTTTGGGGTGAAGAGTTTAGGGTTGAAGGTTTTTATTTTAGTGTTTTGGTTTGGTTGTTTGGGTTTTAATGTTTAAGTTTTATGGTTTTGAGTTTGAAGTTTTATGGTTATGGGTTTGTAGTTTAGGGTTAAACTTTCAATTTTTAGGGTTAGGTAATTAGGGTTTCAAGATTAGAGTTTAGGGGTAAAGGTTTAAGCTTTAGGGTTTAGTGTTTAGAATTTAAAATTCTTATTTTTGAATTTTTTTAGGGTTTAGAGTTTAAAATTAGGGGCATAAGGTTAAAGTTTTATGGTTTAATGTTTAGGATTTAAGATTTTAGTTTAATGGTTTAGGCTTTAGGGTTAAGGGCTTACATTTAGGTTTTAGGGTTTAGGGTCTATGATATAAAGTCTAGGGTTTCATATTTTAATGTTATATGTTTAAGTTCTACATTTTAGGGTTTATGGATTATTATTTTGGGTTTAGGGATAATGTATTAGGGTTAAGGATTCAAGGTTTAGGGCTTAGGGTTTAGGGTTTAGGTATATTATTTAGTGTTCATGGTTTAGATTTTATAGCTTAGGGTTTGGGGTTTATGGTTTAGGTTTCAATTTTTAGTGTTTAAGGTTTAGTGTTTATGGTTTTGTTTTTGGGGTTAATGGTTTAGGTGGAAATGGAGTGTATTAGGGTGGTTAGCTACATTCATCTCTAATATGAGTGACATATCATGACCATAGGAAGATGTCATGTATGAGTGACTACATATATACATTTATTAATATGTATGTGGTAGATGTAATGTATGAATGACTGTATCATTAATATATATACAATATAGGTTATGTGCTACAATCTATTCATTTATGCATATTGATAGGCCCAAGCATAGACCCATTAATTAAATTTCATTTTCTATGTTGTGAACAAGGTTGTTAATAATATTCTAAGTCAAAGATAGAAAAATCAAAGAATGGTACATCTCTAAAAAATTTATCAACTTTAAACCTAAAAAAGGAAGCAATTAAAGGTCAGAAAAAGCTTAAATAGTGAAGAACTTCATAACTTCAAACCGAGTTGATACTTTTCTAAGACAAAATAGGGATATATGTAGTCAAAAGAATCATTTTATTGTGAATAAAAGGTGTGTTGTTAAATAATTTTTGTATTCAAAAATTTATTGCATGTGTGAATGAAATATAACTTCATTTGAATATAATTTATACTTGATCCAAGTTTCACATCATTAAAGCCTTCCATATCCTATTTCCTAGGTATCTATAGTCACTTGCAGTCTCTTGTATCACCTAGAAAAATTTGCATGAATTTATTTAAAATATTGGATAATTTGAGGGAGGTAGTAAATACTCTATTCCAAGTGTTATTTATTAAAAATATTCTTTAAGTTATATGAACAATTAGTTTTGAGGTATTAGGCTCTGTGTGCATAGTCAAACCTTATAATAGGGTTTTTGATACAAAAAAAACCATAACTTGCATATAAACTAGTGGAATCTCCTCAAAATCATAGGTAAGTTGTTATACAAGGTTTATAATTTATTCCAATAGTTATCATGCTCAAACTCACCTTATGTTTACAAATATAGAGGACTTTTTATTAATAGTCATAAGAAATTTTAGTTAAGAGAAACTCCAAGTTTTTTACTTTGTTGATTGAGTCTAAGCCTCTCATGAAGTTATAATTTTTTTGTGTAAAAATATAGAATACTTAGTTAGAGTGATTCAAAACATTTTCCAGTTAATCCAAGTCAATATCCTTCTAAGTAGGTAGATTAGGCCATTTAGACCTAAAAAGCAAAGTTACCATTGAAGTCCAATTCTTAATAAAATAATAAAGGAAATTGGTTTCTAATCCTTAGATATAGGATCCAAACATATTAATAAATATTTATAATAATTATTTTATGATATTATATTAAGAACACCTTTTAAATACCAAACATGCCTATACACAGTACTACAACAGTTCTTAGGACTTAGTCAACTTTTTAGGCACTTCAGTGATCTAATTGGTATTTTGAGCTTGTGTAAAGACACCTATGATTATTATATAATTGTATTGATATTTCCATTTAGTTTTTAAAGTGAATTAATTCATAAAATAAGCTAGTTGTAGACCTCTTTGTTTCAAATCTTTAAGAGATAAAATGTGTCCTAATGGGCCTATAAAGGGTAGAGTTGCTAAATATAAAATGAAATGTAAACTTATACTTATTAAATTTATTTTACTAAATATATCCTTTCACAAAAAATCAAAAATACAAAAATTCAACAAAAAATTAGCTCAAATGGCAAATAAAAACAAAAACACAACCAAAAAAACATACATCTCATTAAACGCAAAAATAACTAGCAAAAATACACAAAACAAAAATAATATGCCCTTTGTAAAGGGTGTGCACCATTTCAAAAGGGAATATGCCCTTTGTAAAGGGTTTATGGATTTTTATCAAAAGGACGTATGCCCTTTAGGAATGGGACAGACTCTTAGGTGATCCGCATTGGTTATTTATTTAAATGGCATGCTCACTTTACAAAAAAATTGTATTTTTTTTGTGTCACCTTTTTTGTCCCCTAACTTCGTGCATCCACCCTTAGTATGTGTTTGTAGGATCTTCTCTAGTTCCAAAATGACTCATCCTTCTTCATCTAGTCCTTATAGCTTTGTCTAGGTTGAAACAATATATCCAATGACCTTATTCAAGTAGGAAACATGAAATATTGGGTGTATGATAGATGAATGAGATAACTCTTGCTTGTAAACCATACTTTTGATTTTATGTAGAACCTAATAAGGGCCATAATACTTAGGATCAAGTTTGTTTTATTTTTTTATTTTCTTCAAGGACATTTACTTGTAAGGCTACAAACATACAAAGACCTAATCACCCATGTCAAAATGTCACTCACTACAGTGTTGATCTAATTTTTGCTTCATCTTATTTTGTGATAAGGCAAAATTCTTTCTCAAACTAGCCAAAACCTCTTTTTGATGTTGAATGTGTTCCTCAACATATCTAACCTTGGTTTTCACCCTTAAGAAAGAATTTATGGAAGGTGGATGGTAACCATATAATGTTATAAATGGAAAAAAATTATAATTAGAAAGATGTGTTATACCACTATATATAAAGTGGTATCCATTTAACCCAATGTTCCTACTTCTTGTCCCCAAAAATAGGCTTCTCATTTTTGGGACAACATGTGAACTATTTTGGTTCAACAGACTAAAATAATCTCTTCCCTTCTCAAAATTTGTTCAGAGCATTCAAATTCCTCATTTTTCAAGCTTCTCAAAAAATCTATGGACTCTGCAGGGTTAAATCTATGGACTCTACAGGCTTGAATCTATGGACTTTGTAGGCTTGAATCTATGGACTCTATAGGAAGAAAATCTACAGACACTACAAGCCAAGTTCTACGGTCTTCACAGGTTGATTTCTATAGACTCTGTAGGAAAGAATCAAGCTCTCAACAATTAGGTGATTTCAAAGTTGGTTAAATGACAAGGTTCAACCAAAAGAGTTCATTGGCAAACTTCTAAGCAAAGATTGAACCATTGAACCATTGAACCTTGAACTATTTTGGTTTAACGAGTTTAATGGGTTTAAGGGTTCAACATTAGTAGCAAGAGTTAAGCACATTTGTTAAGGTTCAATGTCAACCACTTCAAGGTTCAATGGTTTCAAAACACTTATAAAAAAGAAGAAGGCTTGAATCATTGAACCGTTGAACCATTAAACCACTTTGGTTTAAAAGTTCAACAGGTTCAATGGTTCAATAGGTTCAATGGCCAAATGGTTCAACGCGTTTGGTTCAAAAAGATCAAAAGGACTTAGCCAAATAAAAAGGATGAACCAATTGAACCATTGAACCTTGAACCAAAGGGTTCAATGAGTTCACAAGTTCAAAGGTTAAAACTAGTACAATGAAGATCAAAGAGCTTAGAAAGAACAAGGAAGTGACAGACTAATGGTTCAACAAGTTCAAAGGCTTCTATAGGTAGGTTCAATCAAAAGAACAAGTTTTTGATGCTTGAATCATTAAACTGTTGAACCATTGAACCACATTGGTTCAAAGTTTCAACAGGTTCAAGGTTCAACAAGTTCAATGGGTTTAACGAGGCTTGTTTCAAAGAATCTTGGTTCAAGCGGTTAATAAAAACAAGGGAATGAACCATTGAACCATTGAACTAAAGTTGGTTCAATCGGTCGATTCAAGTGACAAGTTAAAAGGAGTGCCCCAAGCGTCAAAGACACAAGTGCCCTTACAGAGGGAATTTCCAACAAAAAATGATTAAGGCAAACAACCCTTTTGGAGGACACTAAGAAGCTGAAGTGAACCATTGCAAAAACCTGAACGGCTAATTTGGAGCTCAAATAGCCCTTACAAAGGGCAGAAAGGGGGAAAATGGACCAATTCAAAGGCCAAAAGAACAAATGGATTTCCTTCAAAAAAGTTCCCTTGGAAAAAGTGACAAAGAGACAATTCCTTCAGAATAATTGTTCAAAAGAATTTCTTAGGACTTTTTCCTTTGAAAGAATTATCTGAAAGAATTGTCTAAAATATTTTTTCCTTTGAAAGAAAAGTTTGAAGAAATAGAAAACTTGCTATGCTACCACATTTCATCTATTGATGCATAGTATCAAATGCAGCGGAAGCTGCCAAGTGTCATCTTCCGTAAGGTTTCTCAAAAGACTAGTAGGAAGTTACTAAGGAACAAAGAATTGAACTAAATTGAGGACCCAATTCAAATAACCAGAAAAGGAGGAATGAGGAGGAAAGACCAGAAACATTTGTGCATTAGATATGTTCCTAGAAGTAGATTGCCAGGTGGATATTGAAAGATGCAAACTTTCAATAGCGTGACCCATTTCTCTGCATTGAGAAAAGAAAATGGGTAAATGCCCCTAAATTCCAACATGTCTTCTTAACAAAATTCAATGCAACATGATGTGTTACTATTCCCAATTCCTTCTTGAAGAGGCTATATAAGGGACTCTCTTTTATTGAATGATATCTCTCTCTGATTATCAGAAACAAAACTTTGCCCAAATTGAAAGGCATTACTAAGACTTTGAGCTCAGATTGTTGATCATATTTTGTTATTGGAATATGAAAGCAAGTGAATTTTTAGACTTTGTGCTATGATTTCTCTGTTGTTGGGGAAACTGTTCTTATGTCTTTTTCCTTAATATGTTTTTTGTTCCTTTAATTCAATAAGCAGAATTAGTGAAAGTAGTCAGGAAAGTGTCTTGAAGCCAACTGTGGATGACTTTTTGCCCTCATTATCCTTAGTATCTCACTCTTCAGCAATTCAGGTGGAGACTTTGTGCTACATCTCAATTTGCTGGTTATGACGTCCTTGGTTACATTTTGCAATTACTACTAGGAAGATTCTTGTGGTTTGTTGAATAGTACTTTTGAAAGAAGAGTACTTTCTATCATTATCCCTAAGATTTCTCCTTTGATTTGAACACATCATCTCTAGAAAAAGAGAGATGGATGATTTGTTCTACCCTTGAGTATTATTTTCTCTGTGTGTGTGTGTGTGTGTGTGTGTGTGTGTGTGTGTGTGTGTGTGTGTGTGTGTGTGTGTGTGTGTGTGTGTGTGTGTGTGTGTGTGTGTGTGTGTGTGCGTGTGTGTGTGTGTGGCATATCTATAGGGAACCTCCCCTTGATGAGAGGAGATATTAGTCCCCTTTTGATGTGGTAAACCTACACATTTGGCCGACTAATCTTCCTACTTTGGATGATCAGACCTATTTTTTTATCAGTATGATGATCGACAAAATATTCAACCAATAGTTTTTGGTGACTCCACTGGGGATATAGTTATGTGCATTCTAAAACCTCAAGTTTTAGATGGAATCAATCTCTACTATTATCCATTATAGACTCCATTCCATTTTTGTGTTTTACCCATTATTATTATAACCTTACCATTCACCTCCACACTAACTAGGAAAGAATGCATAGTTTAAAGCTTCAAGCTTCAAACTAAAGAAAGATGAATTCTTTTCCATTTTTATTTCACAATTTGGCAGATTCAAGTTATACACAAAGCCAAAGGACTAAAGGTATTGTTGACCCTGTATTCGAGTTGGTACAACAAAGTAATTTTGATATATTTCCTTCACCATCTCACCTCCAACGAATCAAGAGCTTTTCTCCTACTAAAGTTAGATCTCCATTGCCAAATGAAGTATCCACTTTTGCTATTGATAAAGCTTTGCCAATAATTACCCCTCAAAGATTTGTTATTCCTCCTTTTCATAGTCATATAATGGTAGTTCAAGGCCCCTGGGGTAATTATTTTGGTCCTCTCAATCTTTCTCCACCTCTACATGAGCTTCCACGTAGTTCAAAGAAGAATTTCCCCAAATTCTATGGTGATGGGAAAGTTCATCCTGATGAACACATTACAACCTTCAGCATAGCCTGTGGCATAATTGGAGTAGAATTTGAAGATGTAGCAGTCAGGTTATTTGTAGAAACATTACAAGGTGCTACTATAGATTGGTTTTATCATGTATAGGCTCAGTCAGTAACTAATTGGAATACCCTCAAAGCTAAGTCTGAAGCCAGATTCAAACCTACAAAAGATGCACATGCCCTTCTGGCTCAACTCACAAAGATGAAGAAAGAGCCTCATGAACCAATGAGAGACTTCATAGCCAAGTTTGACAAATTGAGGACCAAAATTCCTATAATTACTCGACCTACAGCTGAGAATCTCAAATGCTTATCTATTAATTCTTAGTTACCTAAGGTAAGTTTTCTTTTGAGACATGCTGGTCAAATAGACCTTACTGCAGCTCAAGATTTGGCCATTGAAGTAGAAGTTGATCTCATCTTAGTAGGGAAGATAAGAAGAGATCTAAATAGAAATAGACCCTCATCATCTTCTGGATATTCATCTATAGGCACCATTGATGTAATAGTGCAAAAGCTGGCAAATGAACTGCTAGCCTTGAAAAGACAAGTGGCACAAGGTATGTCTTCTACTCCATATAGAGATATACCAAGAAGGGCATTTCCAAATTAGTCATATCAAGGCAATACTGATAGTAATCAAGGACAACCAAATTATCTTCTTCCCCCATAGAGAAATCTTTCCCTTGAAGCTCCTCCAACCAACTCAACAGTTTGATATTTGGAAATACAACATAATTTCTCTTTCCAACCTGAGTGTAATCAAGAAAATGACGTTGATCTCTTCATGGAGTATCTATAAGAATTAGATAGCGACTCCCACATTGGTTTTCTAAACTACCAGGATGAACCCACAAGCAAAGGAGAAGCTTTTGATGGATCATTTGCAGTGTTTATCAGGTCCAAGAACCAATCAGTCTAGCAAGCTGATAAAGGGAAGACAGAGGAGAAACCTCAACCAGTAATTGCAATTGCTAAGCATGGAACCACTCTATCTTTCTAGTCAAAGGATATGGTGATCACCCAAAAGGTAAGTACATCAATTTCACCTTCACCTTCTACTTAAATTTTGCAAACTAGCCCTCCTCATATCCCTCCTAAAACTCAAAAGGTTGAAATGCCTTCCTCTATTACTAATCCAATTCAGCGATTTGACATAATTGATCATGTCAAAAAGACCAAAATACATATGTCTAAATTCAAATTCTTGTAGTCCAATCCTAATCAATTGGATAAGTTGGTCCAATATGTCAAGAACCAAATAGTCCCTATAGGACAAGAAGCTAAAAAGGTAACTCTTGATTCCCCAAGGAACATGCTCATTCTGAATAAGTTTGTCGTTACTCCTCCAACTACCTCTGGGAAAATAAAACCTTTCTATGTGTCCCTGTTAATAAATGGTTACAAGCTAAGTAATTGTACTATAGACTTAGGTGCATCTGACAATGTCATGCCTACTAAAGTAGCTGAATCTCTTGGCCTCACATTGACCAAGACATTTGGGAGATGTTTCTCTATGGAGAATAAGAAAGTACCACTACTAGGGAAAATCAAAGATGCCCAATTTACATTTGCAGCCTTTCCAGATAAGAGAATCAAGATGACTGTCTTGGTGGCTGACGTCTTAGCATCCTATGGCATTTTTTTAGATGAAATTTCTATAAGGACGTGGGAGGAGAATTAAATATGGACTTGTTCGAGGTAAGGATCCATGTCAAAGGCATAATGAAGGATTGCTCCCTGAAAAGGAGGCAAAATATGTAGTCACCCAAATGTCGACCCCTGCAACACAAATTTTGTTTGAGTCTTTAGGCAGGGGTAATTATTTCTTGACCACAGAGGATGTTCATGTTTCTACAGATGAAAGTCCTGTAGCTGACAATCTAGGAATTGATCTAAACAGGAATTCAAGACAATTGGTAGGGTGCAGTACAAATAAGGAAGGACCTTCCATCTCTAATGAAGAGAAATCTGATAAGAGATCAACTTCTAATGATGCTTGGATCTTGGAATCTGATGGTAGCAATCCTTCTACCAATGATGGAGTCAGGACTGTGTTGATATCTCCTCAAGGAGATATTTTCCCCTCATGCAAGTTGCAGTTAATCAATGCCAACAACACAGCTAAATGTGAATCTCTATTGTTGAGATTGAAGACTACTCAGAATGAAGAAATCAAACTCCTTCACACAAAGGAGATGCTGAGCTGATAGTTTTTCAAGAGTTTGATGTTGACAATCGAATCATGTGTTGGACTGAACCAGAAGAGTAACCAATTATGGTAATGGACCATGCTACTGCAAATCAAAATTAGGAAGAGGAACCCTTTGCCAAGAGAGCAAGGAGTTATGGTTTTCAAATTGAAGACCACATCTTACCATGGGGCAAAAAGAAGAAAGAGCCTAGAGGAAGATGCAAAAAATTGGTTTCCTGGTGGAGAGTTCCATTCACCCATCACCATTTCTAGGGACAAAATTCCTTCTTACTGGTTTATCAGGATAGAGTGCTATTTTCACTACCTCTTAAGAAGCAACATCTAAAACACTTCAACTCTTGAAGTATCAGATCATTTCATCTATACATATGTATATTTGTATAGTTTTTAATTCTATTTTGTTTTGTTTATTTGATGCCTTCCATTTTTGGGTAACATGACTCCATAGCCCAATGGTACACATGAATAAACTAGATATTATGGATTCTACTCCTTTCAATTCTTTTTTACAATTGATAGAAGTTCCCCAACTGGAGCCAGCTATTGTCACCAAAAATTAATTTCTCATTTTTGGGACAACATGTGAGCTATTTTGGTTCAACATACCAAAATAATCTCTTCCCTTCTTGAAATTTGTTCTGAGCATTCAAATTCCTCATTTTTGAAGCTTCTCAAAAAATGTACAGACTCTGCAAGCTTAAATCTATGGACTTTGCAGGCTTGAATCTATGGACTCTGTAGGAAGAAAATCTACAGACTCTGCATGCCAAGTTCTATGGTCTTCAAAGGTTGATTTTTATGGACTCTATAGGAAATAAGCAAGCTCTCAACACTTATGTGATTTCAAATTTGGTTTAATGACAAGGTTCAATGAAAAGAGTTCATTGGCAAGCTTCTATGCAAAGATTTAACCATTGAACCGTTAAACCTTGAACCATTTTGGTTCAAGGGTTCAACATCAACAACAAGAGTTAAGAAAATTTTTCAAGGTTCAAAGTTCAACCGCTTCAAGGTTCAACGGCTTCAAAACACTTATGAGAAAGAAGAAGGTTTGAATCATTGAACCATTGAACCACTTTGGTTTAAAGGTTCAACGAGTTCAATGGTTCAACAGGTTCAACAACCAAATGGTTCAACATGTTTGGTTCAAAAATATCAAAAGGACTTAGCCAAATAAAAAAGATGAATCATTGAACCTTGAACCAAAGGGTTCAATGAGTTCATAGGTTCAAAGGTTAAAACTAGTACAATGAAGATCAAAGAGCTTAGAAAGAACAAAGAAGTGATGGACTAATGGTTTAACAGGTTTAAAGGCTTCTACAGGTAGGTTCAATCAAAAGAACAAGTTTTTGACACTTGAATCATTAAACCGTTGAACCATTGAACCACTTTGGTTTAAAGGTTCAATGGGTTCAAGGTTCAATAGGTTCAACGGGTTCAATGAGGCTTGTTTCAAAGAATCTTTGTTCAAGTGGTCAATAGAAACAAGGGAATGAACCATTGAACCATGGAACCAAAGTTGGTTCAATCAGTTGGTTCAAGTGACACGTTCAAAGGAGTGCCCCAAGCATCAAAGGCACAAGTGCCCTTGTGGAGGAAATTTCTAGCAAAAATTGACTAAGGCAAACAGGCCTTTCAGAGTACATTAAGAAGCCGAAGTGAACCATTGTAAAAACCTCAAAGGCTAATTTGGAGCTCAAATATCCCTTGCAGAGGGCAGAAAGGGGGAAAATGGACCAATTCAAAGGCCAAAAGGGCAAAGGGATTTCCTTTAGAAAAGTTCCCCCAATAAAAGTGACAAAGAGACAATTCGTTCAGAAGAATTATCTGAAAGAATTTCTTTGGACTTTTTCCTTCGAAGGAATTATCCAAAAGATTTTTTCCTCCAAAAGAAAAGTCTAAATAAATAGAAAACTTGCTATGTTGTCGTGTGTCATCTATTGAGGTACAATACAAATGCAACAGAAGCTGCCAAGTGTCATCTTATATATATATATATATAGAAAATAATACTCAAGGGTAGAACAAATCATCCATCTCTCTTTCTTCAGAGATGATGCGTGCAAATCAAAGGATAAATCTTAGGGATAATGATATAAGGTACTCCTCTTCTTTCAGAAGTACTATTCAACAAACCAAAAGAATCTTCCCAGTAGTAATTACAAAATCTAACCAAGGACGTCGTAACCAACAAATTGAGATGTAGCACAAAGTCTCCACCTGAATTGCTCAAGAGTGAGATACTAAGGATAATGATGGAACAGAGTCATCCACAGTTGGCTTCAAGACACTTTCCTGACTACTTTCACTGATTCTGCTTATTGAATTAAAGGAACAAAAAATATATTAAGGAAAAAGACATAAGATCAATTTCCCTAACAATAGAGATATCGTAGCACAAAGTCTGAAAAGTCACTTGCTTTCTTATTCCAATAACAAAATATTATCAACTTCTGTTCCTTTAATTCAATAAGCAAAATTAGTGAAAGTAGTCAGGAAAGTGTCTTGAAGCCAACTATGGATGACTTTGTGCCCTCACTATCCTTAGTATCTCACTCTTGAGCAATTCAAGTGGAGACTTTGTGCTACATCTCAATTTGCTGGTTACGACGTCCTTGATTACATTTTTTAATTACTACTGGGAAGATTCTTGTGGTTTGCTATATAGTACTTCTGAAAGAAGAGGAGTACTTTCTATCATTATCCCTAAGATTTCTCCTATGATTTTTATGCATCATCTCTAAAAAAGAGAGATGGATGATTTGTTCTACCCTTGAGTATATATATATATATATAGGGAACCTCCCCTTGATGAGAGGAGAGATTAGTCCCCTTTTGATGTGGTAAACCTACACATTTGGCAAACCAATCTTTGTACTTTGGATGATCAGACCTATTTTGTTTATCAGTATGTCGATCGACAAAATATTCAATCAACACTACTTATCTGATATAAAACAATGAAGAAACCCCACAAACATTTGCTACCCACTTATGTTTTTCCATCATATTGGGGGTGGTAAGATGAGCTATGAGCTAACTGATTACCCAAAAAATAAAATAATTCAGTCCAAAAATTACTAGTGAAAATAGGATCATAATCACTTACAATTATTCTTGGGGTTCCATGTAATTTCAAAACTACCTTCAAAAAAATTATTTCTATTGTACTTGTTGTAAATGGGTGTGATATGACACAAAAATGGTCATATTGTATAAGCCTATCCATAATTTCCAAGATAACATTCTTACCTTTAAAACAATTCAACCCTGTGATGAAATCCATGGAAACCTCCTCCCATATTCGACTGGGAATTACTAAAGGTTGTAACATACTTGGGGTCTTACACGTCTCACCTTTACTCTATTTTCATATCAAACATTATTCCATAACATTTTGTACATATCTATTGAGTCCTTACCAAAATAATTCTCTCTTGATTTTGTGATAAGTTTTCAAGAACACAGAGTGTCCCCCAATTGGAAATGCATACAACTCTATAAGAATCTTATGCTTCAACTCTGAATCTTTACACAAGTATAACATATCATTATACAATAGGGTAAACCTTTCCATTCTACTTTATCAGAGGCTATATAACCTTGTTTAATATTATAAATCATAACCTGTGTATCCTTATCTTGATCCCACTCTAACCCTTCATCCACCCAATATGTC
The DNA here is from genome assembly GCA_037957365.1 of Torreya grandis. NCBI lineage: Eukaryota > Viridiplantae > Streptophyta > Pinopsida > Cupressales > Taxaceae > Torreya > Torreya grandis. Next base: position 2,394,775 of record JARHVA010001875.1, read on the forward strand.
TACAATATGGACATTACACAAATTAATGCTTGTATGGATGTATCCTATTTGGATACTGCATCTACTACTACATTATATTTACCTTTCTTTTATATAATTTCAAAATCATAACCCAAATTTTTTTTACCCACTTTTGTTATTCCTTAGATGATAATCTTTTCTCCAAAATGTATTTGAGACTCTCATGATCCGTTTTCACATTAAATTGTCTACCTATTAGATAGGGCCTCCATTGTTTGATTGCATGAATAATAAACATAATTTATTTATCATAGATAGGTTTTTGTAGATTATTAAATTTGAATTTATGAATATTAAATGCAAGGGGTATTCCTTCTTGCATTAGTATTTCTCCCAACCTTGATCTAGAAGCATCACATTCAACAATGAATGTCTTTGAGAAGGTTGGAGTAGCCAAAACTGGGTGGTGCATGAAAGGTTTAAGCTAGAATAAACCAAAACCAACACATTAATTAATTTAATTATTAAATAATATAAGATCATACACATATATATGGATTTCATTCTTTAAAATAAGGAATCACATGCTACCCTGAAGGCAAAAATAGTAATTTTGCCTAACTCCTGTAACAACCATACTAAAATATATTATCAATTCACATAGATGATTTCAATTGCTCAAATGCTCTATTTTTTGCCTCATTCCAATGGAAGGCATCCTTATTTAACAATGCAATGAGTAGAGCTTATATATTGTCATAACCTTTCACAAATCTTTGGTAGTAAATTGTTAGTCCTAGGAACCCACAGAGGTTTTTGAGATTTTTTGGCATTGGTCATTCCACTATATGTTTGATATTTTGAGGATCAATTTTGAATCATTCATGAGATAAAATTTGAACTAAGTACTCTACTTCCTATACTATGAAAGCAAATTTGGATGACTTCACATAAATATTATTCTACTCTAAAACTATCAATGCATATTTCACATCTTTCAAGAGTGATTCCCATGTCTTACTGTGAATCAATATGTCATGAAAGAGAACTAGTACACACTTCCTATAAAAAGGACTTAAAATAGTGTTCATCAAGATCTAAAAAGTATATGGTTCATTTTTAAGACCAAATGGAATTAAAAAAACTCATAATGTACCTCATGAGTTCTAAAAGTGGTTTTATGAACATATTCATCCCCGATTCTAATTTGATGGTACCCTGAAAAAAGATCCAATTTTGTGAAATAAAAAACACCATGAAACTCATCAAATATATCATCATTTACTAGAATAGTAAACTTATCTTTTATGGTGTACTTGTTGAGTTCCCTATAATCTAGGCACATATTCTATGTGTCATCCTTATTACACACCATGACCACTGGTGATGAATATACACTCTAGTTGTGCTTGATGATCCCTTCCTCTATCATCTCATAGACCATATATTCTATTTCACTATTTTTCACATGTGTATATTTATATGTTATTAGATTTGGTGATTGACTCCTTGTAAGTAGTTGAATGACATTATCATGTTATATTTTTGGTGGTAGTCTTTTTGGCATGGCCCCAAAAATAGATGGGTGGTCATAAAGAATAATTTGTAGATCAGGATGTGTATATGCCTTTGTGGGTTGAAATTATATGGAACATATTATGTTATAAATCCTTCTTCCCTAATTTTTATCATCTTTTTCATCTGATGTGAAAAAAAAAATTATGGATATTTTGATCATAATCCATGGAGTTTAATTTTCCTTCATTTAGAATGAAAGTGCATGAATAGTTACTGGAAGTTCATCTTAATTTTAACTAAATTTTTGAGCCATTAGAATCCTAAAAAAATGTCTACACCACCCATTTGAATATCAAACATAGGATTATCTAGATTGTAATTGCACATAACAAGATTAATACTATGGCATTCCCCTAAATAATTGATTGTCACCATTTGTAATAATGACCTAAAATTCTAGTGTTGGGTAAATGAAATATGTTCAATTAAGTGGAAAACTTATGTTTTATGAAGTTATGTGTTCTCCCTAAGTAAAATAACATTGTCACATTCTATTTATTGAGGAAACCCACCACCTTAAGTGTTTGAGGAGTGTTAATACCTAAAAGTGCATGACAAGAGATTGTAGGTTGGTAATATTTGGATAACTCCTATATTTATTCCTCATCATCATTGGAGGAATCATAATATTTATCATATTCATTGGATCCCTCAATGTATAAAGGATTATTCTCATGACATATATGTCCTTTTATCTAATTACTATCACCGTCGATTGCATGTTTCTCTTTAATTTGATGAAGGGCCAATATGGTAGGTAGATGAAATGATGGTTTCAATATGGTACGATCTCTAAAGTGAGTTAATTGGTACTTATTTTTAGATATAAATGTTTATTTAGACCTACATGCCATGATAATATAATCATAAACCTTAAGTGGATTAAACATGCATACCTCATATTGAATGTGGTCCTTAAGGCCACCCAAAAATCGGTCATTCAAGTTCTCATCATAAATTGTCTCCACATGTAAAGATAGGTTCTAAAAAATGATGAATATAATCCTTAACTAAGCTAGTTTATCACAATTTTTCCCATTGGTTGAAGTAATTATTTATCACATTATTGTTATAGTGTAATCATAATTCCTCTGTAAAAATTGACCAAGTAACACTTAGAGTCATCTTTTTATTTTGAGCACACAACAATTAATACCAAATGAATTATTTAGATTTTATATATAATGATTCCATAGAAACTTTCTCACCACATAGGATTTGATGCAGATCAAAAAATTCTCCATTTAGTTGATCCAATTGAATGGTTCCTTTCCATCAAATTTACACATATCTACCTTTGGTAATAAGTTATTCTATGGAAAGGTACTTGGATTTGGATTTGGATGGTTGGGAGATCCACCTTGGTGGGGTTGTGTAATAGTGATAGATGTATGCTTTGGATAATTATTTTGTAAATCCATCATGATATTTTCCGAACTAGATTGTATTACTTCTATATCAAATTGTATGCCTTGCACACTATAGTCAAGTTGTTTCACTTTGTGATCTATCTTAGAGAACCCTAGTAAAAAGGATAAAATAAATACCCATTATGACTCTATCTCTTCCTCTTTATGAGTTTTACCTAGAGTTTTATCACCCTTTCATTGGCCCCTAGTTTGTAGTCCTACCATAAAAGGGCTTGACAATATCAATCATGATTGGCACTTTTTACCCAACTTTAACCAATCATTTTTGTACTTGTGTCGGTCTCAAATCATAAAATAAAAATAACATAACCCATATATATTTTTATAAGCTTTCAAAAAATGTAAATAACTTAGAAAAATTCCTTGAATTATGCACTATAGAGAAAAATTATGAAAAACACTAAAATCAAAATAACTCACACAAAACTGACCTCCAAATTATTTTTTTTGGTGATGTACTTGACTAATTCCAAAACTTTAGAAAAAAATTGTAGGAAAATTTTCATCAGATTGAAAGATATAAAAAAATACCTAATATTAGGGTTTTGCCCACAAGATTGCCCAAATCGTAGATCTAATAGCACTTGTAATGAAATTAATTCAAAAACAAAGTAGTATAACAGCAATAGATCATAATATTATAGAAATATACTATAATATATGAATAAAAATTGTAAGTTAACATTGAAAAATTGCTCATTTTTTCCTTAAGCATGTTTATTATGTGAACTTAGTATACCTTTTAGCACAATTGAAAATCTATTCATAGTCATTAAAATGATTTATTAAAATTATATCTATTGTATTTAATAAACATGGATCATCAAGAATAGAATGATGAACCATTTTATTTCTGTGAAAGCTATGACATGGATTCCAAGTTGATAGATATGTCAAAATAGAATTTTGTATTTATAACTTCAATTTGATCTTCCCAATATAATGTTTAATATTGGGTCTATATTTTATCCAAATAAATTCATGAATATGTATAGAGACTTTATGTTTATATTCATAATTATATTAATATTTATTTATATGATGTTAAATACAATTATTTTTTTGAAAAAAATAAAAGTTAAAATGAACAATTTTATTGCATACCTCTACCAATAGTCTTGTCCTTATAAGTGATTTTTTAATACTTCCTCACAAGATATTGTAAATTTATGATTCATATAAAGAGATGTATGATGTGGATTGGAGATAATATATTTTTATTCTCCCACAATAATCTTGAAATGGATTTTTAGGTTGCTTGAAACCCTTTACTCTATGCAAATCTAGCCCTTTGTTGTCAGTAGAACACATTGTGAAAAATAATGTAGGAGAAAATAATTAATCAATCATGTCTGTAAGTTAAACATGGATTTTTTTTCTAATATGATCTTATTCCCTACAAAGTGGAAGCATAAAACATCAAGTATTAAGTAAGCTTATCATTAGGCATTGCATGGACTCATTCTTGAATGATGGATTAGAAATCAAATTAGACTTACTATGAGAAATATGTCATTGGTTTTTCATTCAAAAATTTGATGAGATCAATGATCATATATACATAACAAGAGCAATTTTTTATAAAATATACTAGAGATATTTTGCATTAATGTCATGATCAATAATGCTACCAATTAAAAGTTTCCTAAAATGATTTAAAGATGGTTCATACAAGCTTTCACTTTTAGATATCTTTTTTACCATATGGCGATAGCTTTGAGATTAGTTCTCTAGTTTTGAAACATATTTTGAAATATATTTCAGTACAAATTCACGTGAAGGAAAAGGTTGAAAATTGACATTTGTTATACAAATGGAAAGAAAATTTAGATTTTAATTATTCAATATGTCATCATTATGATAAGGATTATATTTTTTACCTTTGTTATTTTCAATTACCAACGATCATTCTTGATGTATTTCCCAGGACACTTTGTAATAACATTGAAAAATTGTTCATTTTTTACTTACATGTTTATTATGCACACTTAGTAGACCTTTTAATATGATTCAAAATATCTTAATAGTCAATAAAATGGTTGGTCAAAACTATGTCCATTATATTTAGTAAATGTGGATCATCAAGAATAGACCAACGAACCATTTTATTTTTATGAAAGCTATCACCAAATTCCAAACTAATAAATATATTAAAATAGGCTTTTAGATTTGAAGGTTTAGTTTGATCTTCCCAATCTAATGTATAAATATTAGGTCTATCTTTTCACCAAATAAATTCATGAATATGTGTACAGACTCTATACTTATATTCATACTTGATAATAATATTTATTTATATGAGGTTAATTAGAACAAGCTATTTTGGCAAAAAAATAAAGGCAAAATGAAGGAGTTTATTGAATACCTAAACCAATAGTCTTGTCTTTATAAGTGATTTTATAAGTCTTCATCACAAAATTTTGTAAATCTATGATGCATATAAAGAGAAATATGATGTGGATTGGAGATAATACCTTTTATTCTCCAAAATAAAGATTGACATGGATTTTCATATTGATTGGAAGGCTTTAATTTGTTCAAATCAATCCATTTGTTATCAATAGCACTCGACATGAAAAATAAAGTAGTAAAACATAATTAATCAATCATGTCATTAAGTTCAACATGACTTTTTATATAATATGATCTTGTTCCACATAAATTATAAATATAACACATCAAGTATTTAGTATGTTTATCATTAGACATTATATGGAGTCATTCTTGAAGGGTAGGTATATAGAGAGTTTTGGTATATCAGTCTAGTGGTATATAGACAAGGGGATCATTTGGAGCGATAAAGAACCAATTTGGGGTTGACAAACCTCCAAAATAAAAACTTAAGCAATGCAGTCAATCAAATCCATAGTTAGAAAAACATTGACTAAAAAGGATAATTGGTTAGAATGGTTTTAGTATGTGGATAACACACTCAACTTCAATGATTTATGATTCAATATTTGTGACAATAAATAGTTAATTGAGCCAACATGGAATGCAAAAGATATTTAAACATGGAAGCAAAAAATTAAAAAGCATTGGCCTTGATGAGGGCCTCAATTAACAAAGATATTTTGCATCATATTTGTGTGTGCAATACTCCATGGGATGCATTTTAAAAATCAAAGGAGCTATATGATTCCCTCTTAAAGTTGGAATTCATTCAGTTATACTTGAAGTTGTCCAACATCGAGTTCAAAGATGGTGATGTGTTGAGATTGTTTTTATAAATATGTGGAATTAAATGTCATGCAGATGATACAAGTTTCAAAATCAATATCTATATGACCATATTCATAAAATCCCTTCTTCCCAACTATTCAACCTACTTGGAGTCTTTACAAGCAAGAAATCATTGAAAACTCTTATATTTGATTAATTGGTTGAAAATATGATAAAAAGAGAAGAGGCATTTAGAATAAAAACTGATTCCATAATAGGATGAAATTTGTGTTATGTTAAAATAAATTCTTCCAAAACATCCAACTAGTTCACATATTCCAAAAATGAAGGAAATAGTAAGCATAATGGAAAAATTGGCAAAAATAAAAACCAATGTGGTCAAAATAATAAATAAAATGATAAACAAAACCTCTAATATGAATGGTGTGATATAAAATAAATTCATGAGATTCAAGAATGTATAACTACATGGGATAAAATTGAAGCATATTATAAGAATAAAAAGAAAAATCCAAAGAAAATGAAATAGTCAAACTCTACTCAATTCATGAGTGATTCTATGGTTTCTAGTATAGATGCTTGGGTTCCTCATCATGGTTTAATGTTTGGGTTCTTGATACTGGTGCCACTCTACATATGACTTTTTGAAAAGACTTATTTGAGGAGTTTAGTGAATAAAATTTTGGTTCAGTATACCTTGTAGATAGATCACATCTACAACCATAAGGAAGAGGTAAAATATCACTCAAGTTAGAGTTATATCAAATACAAACTCCAAAATGTTCCGTACCTTCCTCAATTTAAATGAAATTTTTTATCCCTAGTAATCATAAAAAAACAAGGCCATTCCATCTTGTTGGATAATGGTGATGTCACTATTAGAAGAAAATGTGATGATGCAGTCATCTTGACTAGATATGAGGAAGGAAAATTACTAAGACTCAAGGGTAATCCATAAAATTAATTGAATTATACTCATCTCATTGAAGATGTAATGTCTCCAAACATGTTGTGGCATGACATATTGGGAATACTCACTATAACAACATTTGTGTATTACATAAAAATGGTGTTTCTGTAATGTGTACCTTACCTACAAAATAAAATGAAAAGTGTGAATCTTAAATTTTTTCCAAACATGTAAGAGAACCATTCCCAAAGTCACAATTTAATGTTAACATAAATTTGTAGCTATTTCATTCATACTTGTGTTCTCTTCCAATCCTCTTAGTTGGTGGTCATAACTACTTCATGTTGTTCATTGATCACTATACTAGAATGACTTGTATATATTTTTTGAAGAAAAATTATAAGCCTTTGAGGCCTTTCAAAGGTTTTGAACCATGATTGAAAATTAATCTAAAATGTATATCCAAATACTAAGGATATATAAATGTGGTGAATACACTTTAAACAAGTTTGAATCCTATCTCGAGAAAAATGGTATAAAACATCATCTCATAGTTCCTCACACTCTACAATAAAATGGAGTTGTATAAATGATGAATAGAACTATGATGAATATGGTTTTTTTTATATTATAATTCAAACGAGTAAATATGCACTTTTGGGTAGAACTAGTGAATATAACAGTATACCTTTGCAACAGATCACCTTTAAGAATTATTGAATTCAAGACATCATAAGAGAGTCATCTTCCTCTAGTACAACATTTTCAAAATATCAAATCCATTTTCTAATCATTAATTTCAAAAGAGAAGATAAATAAGTTAGACCATAGGAGTCATAAATGCATCCATTTAGGATATTGTAAACCCTCCAAGGTATATGGAATATAAGATGAGAAAGAGAAAAAGTTTCATATCATAAGAAAAATTTTCATTTATGAAACCATAAAAAATAAAGCAATCATTGATCATTAATTTGGTCTACTTGAGAAATATACAAATTTTGATGTCTACAAGGAGATTAATTTTGATGATCCAAATATTGACTGGGAGACATATAATTTGATATTAATTTATTATTTACTGTAACTTATACATAAGATTGAAAATCTTCTAAAATGAGAGAGTGAAACTTCATCATACATTGAATAGGGTCCACAAGAGTATAGGATAGAAAGTAATGAAAAATTAAAATATGAACTTGAAGCACCTAAGACATAAAAATAGATGCTGAAATAAATCATTCAAACATATAAATATGTGAAACTTGATGAAGTTTGGAAAATAGGCACTAGAATTACACATGTGGGTGCACTAGACAAGTACCTTGATGAAATTCAAGATAGGACTGATAAACTCACCTTAAATGATTCTATATGACAAGACTCAATGTTGTGTTTGATTTAGAACCAACATATTTCAAATAATTTTAGAATCTTGGACCTTGGAGAAAACCAATGAAAGATGAGTACAATTTATTGGTGAAAAATGAGAAAAAGAAATTGGTTAATCATCCACATGGATACAAACCAATTAGATACAAGTGGGCTTATCAAAATAACTACAAAGTTAATGTGTCACTTAAAAATCACAAAGAAATGCTTGTTGTAAAGGCATATTCTTAAAAGGAATGAGTTGAGTAAAATACAAGCTTTTAACCTTAAAAAAATGGACTACCACTCAAACCATATCCATTATCTCAGTTCACAATGGATGGAAAATTCACTAAATGGATGTCAAAAGTATATTCCTAAATGGTGAAATCAATGAAACAATGTACATGACACAACCTGAAGGTTTGTAGTAAAGATCTAATAGTACGAAGTGTGAAAATTATAAATATCAATTTACAATTTGAATTAATCCCCTCGACCATGGTAAAACAAACTTACACACTACAAAGTTTGAATTAGAGTTGATGAAATGTTTTGAATTGAATATTTTTTGTTATCTTGATTACTAATTGGGTATTAAAGTAATTTAAAAACCAGAGTATTTATTCACCACTTAATAGAAATGTAATGCTGAAATTATGAGCAAGTTAAGAATACAATATTTTAAGTCTATCAGCATGCCCATGGAATAGAATCTCCAATTGACATATAAATATACAATAGATTTGGTTAATGCCACTAAATACATATAACTCATTGGAAGTTTGATTTATGTGACCATAATTAGATCATAAGTATCTTTTGTTGTTGGTATTCTTTCAAGATTGATGAAACAACCAAGAGACAATCATTGGGTATCAACAAAAAGAGTCCTTAAATAACTCAAAGGAATATAAATTTTGGGATCAAATACTCCAAGACATGAGACTTCAAATTCGTTGGATATTTAGATTATGACTACGTTGGTGATCATGAAGATGGGAATCCCACTATGGGTTTTTTAATAAATTTAGAAACATCAATTGTTATTTAAAAATTTAATAATCGATAAGAGTCATAAATTTATTTAGTTGAAGTAAAATATATGTCTAATTCATAGGCAACTAGAGAGATCTTTTGGCACAAAAGAATTTTTTCAGATTTTTAGAAAGAATAAGTTTCATCAACACCAGTCATGTTTGACAACACTTTTGTAATATAAATTACAAAGAATTTAATCTTTCACAACCAAACCAACCATATCAACATTGAATTTCATTTGATTATGTACTATGTGAAAGATGACAATGCCAAGTTGTAACATTTCCCTACAACATAACAACCAACAATTAACCTAAAAAAAGTGTTTAGATGAGAAAAGATTGATAAGCTCAAAGGAATGTTTGGTCAAATACCCATATAGATTAAGGGTGGATGTAATAATATTTTACATATTGTTTATTAATCCTAGGTGTCTTAAGTAGATTTTATCTTATTGTAATAAGTTGGTTTCCATTATTATAAGAATGGCAAGGGTCATTTGGAAATGTCAAGTGAACACCCATTTATTTGCTTATTTATTTTAATGCTTTGCTTAATTTCAATTTGAATCATGAATTTAATTTTTGCTTGCACCATATATTACTCATTGTCATTCCGTTAATAAATTGTTTGGGCTAACACAAAATTGGATTGATATGCAGTATAAGCATTTCCTTAACCTATGTTAACACATACAGAACTGTAAATTATTCTTCAAGATCCATATTTTTCCATTTGGAGAAATAACGACT
>JARHVA010001875.1:2410000-2412500 GCA_037957365.1 Torreya grandis
AATTATTTACCATTTTTTTCAAATATATATTAATTGACATGTGATTCACTTGAATACAAATCTCAAGTAATACTCAGAAGAACAAGGTTGGGTTCAGAGTCCCAAATAATTTGTTACTTTAAAGATAATAATAAGTGGAGAAAAAAGAAAACTGTATGAGTAACTTATATTATATATATATATATATATGTAATTTTCAAGAGTTAAAAAATATATATAAATATTATAGTTATATCAAATATATAAAAATATGTTTAGAGGTATCAATTTAAAGTTATTATCTTGAATTTTTCAAATATCACATTAATTAATAATTTAAGTACCTTCTCTGCCAATTTTGTACTTGTTGGTGATCAATGACATCAATATAATTACATTAGTGTGCTAGAATTGGAAAAGTATCTCTAGGGTAAATAATGTTCCAAACTCTACCATATGGACAAGATATTAAGAGTTTTCAATTGACTTAAAGCAAAAAAAAAAATTTCTGAGTGACAATCAAATGGAAGTCAAATAAAAAATTGGAATGACATTGTGATCATGAAATCACTCCACTATAATACCTTGTTGCATATATAAATAGACATAATTATCATAAATTACTTCTGATCAAAATTCATATTAAAAAAAATAAATTCAAAGAGGGAATGAATATTTAACAAATCTAAGGGCCAAACCCTTCTCTCAAGTCATGTTACCTCTTTTTGTCCCATAAATTATTATACTTCATGGATGTTATTAACATCATTATTTCATTAAAGAGAATGGTTTTAAATAAATACAACTAGTATATATATATATATATATATATATATATATATATATATATATATATATATATATATATATATATATATATATATATATATATATATATATATATATATATATATATATATATATATATATATATATATATATATATATATATATATATATATATATATATATATATATATATATATGTTAAATACATCAAGAAATATCAATCTCAACATTCTTATTTTTTTATAATTTTGGTAAATGGAATTAATTTAATTAAATTATTATGTGAGGGTTAATTTTTTTTAAAGGGTTACAAATTATATTTATGGTCCCTTCATTAAAAAAATTGATGTCAAATTTAATGTCAATAAAAATTATAAACAACTCACTCCATTATAGTCCTTTACTATCATTTTATTGCCACACCTATCAATGTGTAAGGTGTGATTAATAAAAAAATAAAAAAAGCAACATATCATAAAGCTAGTCTCAAATATTTGTATTGAAAAACCTAATGGAAAGATTTTTAAAATGAAATAATCAAAAATGAAAACTATAGGTTATAGACATAGGGATATGCATCTCTTGTACCATCTATTCAATTTCACTTTTCTAGGAATAGGGATACCTGTAGGGTCTAATTTTGAGTGGTGTACTTACCAAAATGAGTCTAATGGCATGATCATATGCACATCTTGGAAAATTTCATTTTTATAATGTCACCAAAAATAATAGAATGGTCATCTAACACCCTTTCCAAACTAGGATGTGTAGACTCCTTAGTTGGTTGAACCTCTATGGAAAATAATTATGCCATAAATGCTTCAACACTTTTTCTAAGAATCTTCATTATCTATTTGGAACTAAGAATTTATGGATATTTAGTCATAATCCATGTAGTTCAGAGGTCATTACTTATGAATGGAATCTCATAAACAATTCCTCTAAATTCATCTCAATAGCACCCAAAGTGGTGATCCAATACATTGCCAAAAAATACTATATACTTTCATGTGAATAAAAAATAAGAGAATATAAAAAGTAGTCTCCCATATCAAGCTTAATGTTGTGGCATTTTCCATGACAGTTAAAAATACCACCATCTATAAGAATGAATTAAAATTATGGATCTCAATAAATTAAATAGTTTAAATGGGTAGACAGCTTACAATTGATGAATTTGTGTACTTCCAGAGTCAATTAACATAGTCACCTTTTCTTTCATTAAGAAACCCACAACATTAAGATTTTGAGGAGTAATAATGCTTGAAAGTGCTTGACATGAAATAGTAGGATAAAAATCTTTATATTACTCCTCATTTCATTCCAAACCTTACCCAAAGTCCTTATTATTTTCTTCCTCCTCATTGTCACCTTCAATACAAAATAACTTATTTTTAGCATATCAATGTCCTTTTCTCCATTCTCTATCATTGAAAAAACACAAAACTTTTTTATATTTTTCTTTAATTTTTTGAGTTGTCAATCTTGTAGGCTATAGAAATAATGGTGATAGGAAGGTGGATTCTGAAAATTAGTGAAATGTCTTATTTTGATCAAATATTCATTCATAGCTAGACATGACGTTGGTATGGCTTTAGACACATTATTAGGATGAAACATGTGAGCCTCTAAATGGATGATATCTTTGAGGCCACCTAAAAGTAGGTCAATCACATTTTCCTCAGTATTGTTTGATAAACATTTTAAAATGATGGATGTAATCCGTTAAAGT
>JARHVA010001875.1:2417500-2427500 GCA_037957365.1 Torreya grandis
TATATATCGGCTTTAATTTGTGTCACTTTCATTTGGATATTATGTTGCACAAAGGCATCATATGCCTTTGGATTTTACTCTTAGATCTTCAAAAATTGCTTCGGATATAATCACCAACAAATGTACACCATCTCTATCTCTAAAGACATAATTGAGTATGTGGGAATTGTTTAAGGGTTTTTATATGATCTTTTCCTTTTATAAAATGGAATATTAACAACATCTATTATAATCATAACATATATTAACTATAAATATGTGATAATTATAATAATTATACTAAAATAATATTATATAATTAAGTAAATATATATAATATTAATTTATTATAATATAATATATACTAGTTATTTATTATTATATAGTTTATTAATAATGTAAAACCTTAATTAAAATCTAATTACAATTGACGAACACCAAATTAAATGACCTCTTGAGAAGCAGATGGTGTTTTACGACACAAAGTAGTTGACTCTTGGAAAAATGATATACAAGATGAAAGAGGTTGATGACACATATGTACTAGTTTGAGAAGGTTTTTAACATGTATCTCATAATTTTTTGTTTTGGATGGCTTGTAAAATGATGTTACAAATAAATGATTTCGATGCTCAAAGAGCATAACATGATGACATGCACTTTGGTACATTTCCCCACCTATCACTTCCAATTAATCTCAAATGTCTATGACTATTAAATGATTGTGTTTTATATCAATCCAATGACCATTATTAAGAACCTATAAACTATGCACATCATGTGTTATTTCATACAACATGGCACCTTCTTGCATTCTTGCATATCGATCAACATGAAGATAAATTTGACCAAATAAACTCAAATGAGAGAAGAAATACTAACATTAAATTTAAGATAATAAAATAAGATAAATATGACACACATAATATACATGATTTCACCTAAGAAAATTATTTTGGGTGAAAAACCCATCACAATAACTCCTTTAATATATTAACTCAATCATTTAAAATATAAAAATGCACTACCAATTTTTTGTTTCCCCTATTGTATGTGTGACTATATATAGGTACATCAATATTTAATTTTAAAAGAGGTAAAACCATGGGTTATATAAGAGATTGTCAAAATAATTATCATTCCAATTATGATGTAAATCAAAGTCATGATGATCCGTCATATAAATCTCATTAATTTGAATATTATTGTTGTGATGTAGCTATGATAAAATATGCCATTCATAAAAATCATTAAAGTTGTGATGAATAATGTTTTAATTTGAAACTTCATCATTTGAAATAAATTAATTTTTAGAAACTATATAATAAATATACAATGGATGGTAAGAATTTTGCATACTTTTCCATTTTTTTAGTACATGATCATTAGAATAACCAATGTATATAATATTTTTTTAAAAAGGATTGTAAAAATTAAGTTCACTCCAAAATAATAATGCATAAGCAATATAGTTTTTTTATGGAATTTCAAAAAACCTAGGAAAGACATGAATGATAGCTGACCCATATTTGTTTCCATTTTTCACCATTGTGATTTTTTTCGTATGACCAATTTATTGAGGAATATATAAGTGGTAGTGAATCTAATGAATGATTTTTATTCATGAATGCATAAATAAAGGTTAAAGTAGAAATAAAAATAGACTTACTATAACAAACATGGCATAGGATTTTATTTCAAAATTTTAATGAGACAAATGGTTGGCTACACATAAAAATGTGACTTTTTGTAAAAGATTGGAAACATATTGTGAATCAATGTCATGATAAAAAATACTACCAATTAAAATTTTCCTAAATTCATTTGAATATGGTTCATGCGAGCTTGCACTTTCATATATTCTTGTGAGCATATGGTCATAAATTTCAGATCAGTTCTCTATTTTTGAATCATATTTTCAAATATATTTCAATACTAATTCACATGAAAGAGTAGGTTGACAATAAACGTTTGATCTCCAAATGTAAATAATGGATGGATTGTAAGTATTAAATATGTCATCATTATAAGAATGATTATATTTTTTGGCTTTGTTATTTTCAAATACTAAGCAACATTTTTGAAGTAATTCCCAAGACTATTTGTAAGTTAACATTGAAAAAATGCTCCTTTTTTCTTTAAACACGTTTATTATGTGCACTTAATATTCCTTTGAACATGATTCAAAATATCTTCATATTTAATAAAATGATTTATTTAAAGTATGTCTATTGCATTTAATAAATGTGGATCAACAGGAATATAATGACGAATCATTTTATTTTTATGAAAACTATGACATGCATTCAAAGTCGATATATATATCAAAATAAAATTTTGTATTTACAACTTCAGTTTGACTCTCCCAATCTAATGTATAATATTGGGTCTATATTTTATCCAAATGAGTTCATGAATATATGTAGAGCCTTTATGTTTCTATTCATACTTGATAATATTATTTATGTATATGAGGTTAAATACAATAATTTTAAAAAATAAAATAAAAGGTGATATGAAGTAGTTTATTGTGTATCTCTACCAATCATCTTGTCCTTATAAGTAATTTTATAACACTTCCTCACAAAATATTGTAAATTTATAATGCATATAAATAGATGTATGATGTGGATTAGGTATTATATTTTTTATTCTCCAATAATAATCCTGGCATGGATTTTTAGCTAGATTGAAAGGCTTTGCACTATGAAAATTGAGACATTTATTGTTAGTAGAAATTAATGTGAAAAGTAAAGAAGGAAAAAATAATTAATTGATCATGACAGTAAATTCAACTTCTATTTTATTCTAATATGATCTTATTCCCTACAAAGTGAAGCACAAAACATCAAGTATTAAGTAAGATTATCATTAGGTATTGCATGGAGTCATTCTTGAAGATCCATAATAACAATTTCTAAATTGTCCTCTTTGTTTTTTTTAACAAAAACATATGTGCTTACTTGGGCATGATGACACATCATTAGATTAATTAGAATAAACCTAAAGCTTGATGGCTACCAATTATTTTATCATTATAACGTATAAAATGAAGTGCATGCTCATGCATCTAAAATTGTTTGAAGTGAGGTACTCTAAACATAGCTTAACATGTATGAAGAAAATAGGAAATGACATAGAAAACTAACTTTTTTTTTCATTTCATTTACATGAGATGTGTCAACTGTTATCAAAGGCATAACACATGTTTCTCAATTTTTTGATTTGAAGTAATTTTGATGTCTTCTATTTATGTTCAAGTATTTGGGAGAATAGGGATGAATGAGTAAGGTTGTTCCACTATGTAATCAAAACATGTAGTTTATGATCCATATAAACTAAGTTGGTTTTTTAGGATCCTTCAATCTTAATACATACATATGGAAGCATAAACGAGATGCTATTTGGTTTAAATGTTACAATAAAAAAATACACTACCAAGTTTTGTATTTCCCATATTTTATGTGTGAATATAAATAATTACATCAAGAGGTAACTTTAAAAGTGGTAAAATCATGGGATATATAAAGCATGTTCTAAAAAAACCAAATTACGTGTCAATATGGTCCCAAAAAAATTGGAATGTTACCTTAAACCCTATTGGGAGCTACACAATTTTCACCCATTTTTGCTATATAGTCTAGTATAGTGTAAATCATTAAAAATATATGACACATTTCTAATAAAAATGGAAAGGAGGTGAAACATAAAGTTTTGGTAAGGATAATAATATTTATAATACAATAAATGTTATGACCTAGAGTTCAATACTACCAATGTTAATTATTGCTTTTTCTAATGTTAGTAACTATAAATTATGTATTCTTAGAGCCCAAACCATTTTTAACAAATTTTTTTTAAGGTTTTCTTGATTTATGGGAGGGATTGACACATTATTAGTATTTTTTGGATCCCAAGTTGAACATATATATATATATATATATATATATATATATATATATATATATATATATATATATATATATATATATATATATATATATATATATATATATATATATATATATGTGCACAACCACACACATTGGCAGTTGAGGTGGTTTGGTGCTAGTTCTATAAACTATAGCATGAATTTCTCCAAGAAACCCATTGACCAAGCCAGATTCAACCCAAAAATTGGATGCAAACATATTTGTTTTCTATCATTTTTATAAAATTATTTTGATATATAATTTATCATTATCTAGATCTCAAAAATTCCTTTCCCTACTGCATTATGCATTAATCTATGCATTTGACGTATTTAATTATTTCAACATTTCCTTGTCATGTCTTGAAGAAAATTATGGGTTTAATATAACATATTTGATAAATGAAAAGATATTTTTTTCAAAAGACAAATAATTATCAATTCAAGATAGTAATAAATCCCAGTCTTCAACTTTTGGTTCAATATTTTTCACATTTAGTAGCAAATTTCATAAAGTTTACCAACATGGACCAGAGCCATTTTGATAATAAATTATGTGTGATGTAAAAATATTATGAAACATTTTCCAAAGATTTGAACCATATGATTTTTTAGCATACATTATTATATCACTTACCAAATTTACTTTACCCAAATCACTAGCAAGAATAATAAATCTTGTACCAAATCAATCAATTTTATATTGTAGAGAAGCTTCTCACAAATGTTGATCAATATATGTTAATAGATTTATCCATGTGAAACTAAATTCATCAATCATAATGTATATGATATATTACAAAGACTATTTTAGATATATAAGTGATTTCCCTTGTAATGGTTTCATTTATTTTATAGCTAGGGAAAGGCATGAATGGACTATCCTAGTATTTATATTGAACACTACAATACCTATTGATCTATGTAATAGTAATGGTAAATTATTATGATTTCATTTAAAATTAAATATAAAAGTGTTAATAAGGTATGATTTTCATATACAAGAAGTACCCTAAATAATCATCTTTAAAGGAAGCATTATGGTATGTTGATTGTAGTAAATGCATTGGTAGGAATAATTTGATATTCTAAAAATAATGCATTTAAAATGAATACATTGGTAGAAAAGGATTAATAAATTTGTCATCTTGATTAATTTTTTTATAAAGGAAGACATCATTTCTTTCAAATAATTTTATATACTACTATCATTCCAATTATGTTGTATAACAAAGTCATGATGATCAAACATATCAAGCTCATTAAGTTGAATATTATTGTCAAAATGTAGTTCTGACAAAATATGGCATTCATTAAAATATTCAAAGTTTTTATAAATAATTTTATCATCTAAATATTCATCTTTTGGAATAAACTCATTTTTAGAAACTATATGATTAATATACCATGGGTGGTATGAATTTTGCATGATTTCCCAGTTTTTATCTACATGTTTAGTAGAACAACCAATGTATTTAATAATATTAAAAAAAGGTTTGTAAAAAATAAGTTCACTATAATATAACAATGCATAGGTATCATAATATTTCTATGGAATTTCAAATAATCTAGGAAATACATCAAAGACAACGACACAATTTTTTCCATTTTTCACAATGATAATTTTTGTCATATGACCAATTTAATGTAGATTCTATAATTGGTATTGATTATAATGAATAAGTTTGATTCATGAATGTATCAATGAATGTTGAAGTAGAAATAAAATTATAATTACTATGCAAAATATGGCATAACATTTTCTTTCAAACATTTGATGAGAGAAATGATCACCTACACATAAAAATCATGAGTTTTTGTTAAATATACCAAACATATTTTGCATTAATGTTATGAATACAAATAATACCAATTAAAATTTTCCTAAATTTATTTAAATATGGTTCATGGGAACTTGTATTTTTAGATATTCTATTTACCATATGGTGAAATATTTGATATCAGTTCTCTACTTTTGTAAAATATTTCAATACAAATTCACATGAATGAAAAGGTTGATAATTGACATTTATTCTATAAATGGAAAGAAAGGTTAGATTTTAATTATTCAATATGTCATCATTATGAGAAATATTACATTTTTTGGCTTTGTTATTTTCAATGACTAAGGAATATTCTTGATGTAATTCCTAAGAGGCTTTGTACTAACATTGGAAATTTGTTCTTTTTTTCCTTAAGCATGTTTATTATGTGAACTTAGTACACATTTGAGCATGATTTAGAATATATTAATAGTTAATATAACTCTAGGCTGAAAGTATGTCCATTATATTTAATAAATGTGGATCATCAATAATATAATAATGAACCATTTTATTTCTATGAAAGATATCACCAGATTCCAGGCCAATATATATTTTAAAATAGGCTTTTAAATTTGCAACTTTAGTTTGATCTTCCCAATCTAATGTATAAATATTAGGTCTATATTTTGACCAAATAAATTCATGAATATGTGTAGAGACTTTATGTTTATATTCATACTTGATAATTATATCTATATATAAGAGGTTAAATAAAACAAGTTATTTTGGGAAAAGTAAAAGGCAAAATGATGCAATTTATTGCATACCTTTACCAATATTCTTGTCCTTATAAGTTATTTTATTATAATTCATCACAAAATTTTGTAAATCTATGATACATATAAAGATATGTATGATCTAGATTTGAGATAATACGTTTTGTTCTATAATGATAGGTTTGACGTAGGTTTTCATATGGATTGGAAGACTTTACTTTGTCAAAATCAAGCAATTTTTTATCAGTAACACTCAGTGTGAAAAAAAGGGTAGGAAAACATGAGTAATCAATCATGTCATTAAGTTCAAAATTCCTTTTTGTATAATATGATCTTATTCCCCACAAATTGAACACATAACACATTAAGTATGTAGTAAGTTTATCATTAGACATTGTATGGAGTCATTCTTGAAGGGTAGGTATATAGATATTTTTGGTATATAAGTTTAGAGGTATATGGTAAAGGGGATAACTTGGAGTGGTAAAGAGCTAACTTGGGTTTAATGAAACTCCAAACTCTAAAATCTAAACTAAAACCTAAAAAACTGAATTCAATCAAATCTATAGTTGGAAAAACATTGAATGACAAAGACAACATATTAGAATGGCTTTAGTAAGTGGAGAACACACTCAAATTCAATGATTTATGGTTTGATATTTATGACAATAAATAGTCAATTGAGCCAAAATAGAATTCAAAGGATATTCAAACATGGATGCAAAAAACTAGAAAGCATTGGCCTTGATGAGGGCTCAGTTAACAATGATGTTTTGTATCATATTTAGGGGTGAAATAGTCCATGGGATGCATTTCAAAAATTGAATAGGCTATATGATTCCCACATAGAGTTGTAATTAATTCACTTATAGTTAAAATTATTCAACCTCATGTTAAAACATGGTGATGTGTTGAGATTGGATTTATAAATACATTCTATTAAATTTAATGCAGATACTATAGGTTTAAAAATCAATAAACACACACACACACACACACACACACACACACACACACACACACACACACACACACACACACACACACACACACACACACACACACACACACACACACACACACATGACCATATTCATGAAATACCTTCTTACCAACTATTCAACCTATTTGGAGTCTTTACAAACAAGCAATCAATTGAAATTTCTCACATTTGATTAATTGGTTGAAAATATATGAAAAAGAGAGGAGGCTTTTTAAAATAAAAACTGAGTCCATAACGGGAGGAAGTGTGTGCTATGTTAAATTAAATTCTTCCAAACCATCCAAGTTCATGTCTTCCAAATATGAAGGAAATAATAAATACAAGGGGAAAAGTGGCAAAAAAAAAATCAAGGTGGTCAGTATCATAAACAAAATGGTAAACAAAACCTCTACTATGAATGGTTCGACATAAATGAAATCCATGAGATTCAAGAATGTATCACTTCATGGGATAAATTTGAAGCATATTTTAAGAATAAAGAGGAAAAATCAAAGGAAAAAAGATTCAAACTCTTCTTAATTGATCAGTGATTGTGTGTTTTCCAGTATAGATGTTAATGAAGCAAACACTGTCTTAGTTAGCTCATCATGGTTTGATGCTTGGGTTCCTAAGACTGGTGCCACTCTACATGTGGCATTATAAAAAGAATTATTTGAGGATTTTATTGAATAAAATTGTGGTTTATTATACCTTTTAGATAGATCATATCTAAAACCATAAGGAAGAGGTACAATATGACTCAAGTGTCTAGGGATTTTAGATATGAACTCTAAAATGTTCTCTACCTTCCTTAGTTGAAATGAAACTTGTTTCCCTAAGTTATCATAAAGCAAAAAGGTGATTCCATTTTTTTGGATAATGGTGATGTCATTATTAGAAGAAAATGTGACAATGCAGTTGTCTTGACTAGATATGAGGAAAGAAAATTGCTCAAACTCAAGGGTGAAGCATAAAATTAAATGAATTATCCTCATCTCATTAAATATGTAATATATAAAAACATGTTATCAAATTATATATTGGGAATACTCACTATAATAACATTTATGTATTACAAAATGATGGTGTTGTTAGAACGTGTACCTTACCTACAAAATCAGATAGAAAGTGTGAATCCTACATTTTGGCCATACACGTAAGAGAATAATTCTCAAAGTCACAATGAAATGTCAAAATAAATTTGTATTTAGTTCATTCATATGTGTTTTCTCATATAATCTTCTCTATTGGTGGTTAGAACTACTTCATGTTGTTCATTGATCACTATACCATAATGACTTGTATATATTTTTTGAGTAAAAAGTAGAAGCCTTTGAGGATTTTCAAAATTTTTGGGACATGATTTAAAATTTAATATCAAACCTATAGAAACACCCTCTAGATATATAATTGTGGTTAATACACTTTAAATAAGTTTAAATCCTATCTCGAGTAAAATGGGATAAAACATCATCACATAGTTCTTCACACTCTACAATAAAATAGAGTTTTAGAAAAGATGAATAGAATTGTGATGAATATGGTTTGTTTTATGTTATAATTCAAAGGGATAAATATGAAGTTTGGGGCTGAAGAAGATAAAATAATAGTATACCTCTGTAACATATCACCATTAACAACTATTAAATTCAAGACTTCGTATGAGAGTCATCTTCCTTCAGTGTAACAGTTTAAGATTTTTAAATCCATTTACTATGCATTGATTACAAAAGAGAATATAAATAAGTTAGACCATAGGAGTCACAAATGCATATATTTAAGATATTTTAAACCTTCCAAGGCATACATGCTATATGATGAGAAAGAGAAGAAGTTTCATATCACAAGAAAAGTTTTCATTTATGAGACCACAAAGGACAAAGCAATCATTTATCAGTAATTCAGTTGACTTGAGAAATATGCAAATTTTTATGTCTACAAGGAGAATAATTTAGGTGATAAAAATATTGAGTGTGGGACATGAAATTTGGAATTAATTTATTTTTATTATAACTTATACATGAGATTGAAACTCTTCCAAAATAAAAGAGTGAAACTTAATCATTCAATGAACATGGTCAACAAGTATAAAGGATAGAAAGTGAAAGGACATCAAAAGATGAACATGAAGCACTTAAAACAAAAAATAGATACTGAAGTGGGCCATTCAAACATTAAAATATGTGAAATTTGATAAAGTTGGGAAAATAGGAACTAGAATTACACATGTGGTTACATCTCAATCAGACAAGTTCCTTGATGAAATTCAATATACGATTGAGAAACTCACCTTGGATGATTCTCTACAAGAATAACTCAATATTGTGTTTCATTCAAAATGAACATCTTTCAAATAATCTAAGAATCTTGAACCTTGGATAAAACTAATGAATTATGAGTATAATGCATTGGTGAAAAATGGGATGTGGAAATTGGTTGATCCTCCATATGGCTACAAACTAATTGGCTATAAGTGGTTCTACCATAATAAATAAAAATAAGATATCTCACTTAAAAATCATGAAAAAGGCTTGTTATAAAAGTGTATATTCAAAATGAATGAAAT
>JARHVA010001875.1:2437500-2442500 GCA_037957365.1 Torreya grandis
ATATAATAAAGTTAGTCTCAAAATTTTGTATTTGAAAACTTAATGGAAAGATTAAAAAAATGGAATAATCACAACCAAAAACTATAGGGTCTAAACATAGGGATACACATCTCTTATACCATCTTTTCAATTTCACTCTTTTTGTCATAGGGATACCCATAGGGTCTAATTTTGGGTGATGTACTTATTGGAATGAGCCTAATGGCATGATTGTGTGTGCATCTTAGATAAATTCCTTTTATGATGTCACCAATAACAATAGAATGATCATCTACCACCCTTTCTAAATTAGGATGTGTAGACCCCTTAGTTGATTGAACCTCTATGGAAAATAATTATGCCATAAATCCGTCAACATCTTTATTGAGAATACTCATCATCTAATGGGAACTTACCAATTATGGATATTTATTCATAATCTATGTAGTTCAAAGATCATTCCTTTTGAATGTAATCTCATTAATAGTTCCTCTAAATTCATCTCAATATAACCCAAAGTGGTGAGCCACTGCACTTCCAAAATAAGTCTAGATCCTTCCATATAAATAGAAAACATAACAAAATATAAAAAGTAATCTATTATAGCAAGTTTAATGTTATGGCATTTTCAAAGATAGTTGACAATACCACCATCTATAATCATGACCTAAAATTATGGATCTTGGTAAATAAAATTGTTCAAATAGGTATCCAGCTTATAATTGATGAATTTATATATACTCCCAAAGTCAATTAATACAATCACATTTTGTTTGATTAGGAAACACAACACCATAAGATTTAGAGGAGTATTAATGCCTAAAAGTGTGTGACATGAAATAGTAACATGGAAATCTTCATATTCATCCTCAAGTTCTTCTAAACCTAACCCTGAATCCTTATCATCTTCTTCCTCCTCATTGGGACATTCAATATAAAACAATTTCTTTTCAAGACATCAATGTCCTTTGTTTCATTCTCTGTCATAGGTAGAATATAAACCTTTTGCATATTTTTATTCAATTTGATGAGGTGTCAATTAGGTAGGCTATATAAATGATGGTTTAAGGAAGGGGGATTCATGAACATTAGTGAAAGGCCTTCACTTAATCAATTATGTTTTCTTATTCAGTCATGCCCTTGGTATGGTTTCAGACACATTACTTGGATGAAACATGGGAACCTCCAATTAGATGTTATCTTTGAGCCCACCTAAAAGTAGGTCAATCAAATTTTCTTCAGTGATGTCTACCACACATAAAGAGAGAATTTAAAAAAATGGATGTAATCCTTTACACTCCCAGTCTAGCATAACTTTCTTATTTGGCTAAATTAGTTTTTTAGAGACATTGTTATGATAGTGGAAATACAACTCATTAGAAAATACCGACCATGAAATTGGGATACACATATTTTTATTTTGAGCACACAACCAATGATACCAAATGAATTTCTTAGGTTCCATATTACCTAGTGATTTATAGAAATTGATCCCACAATCCACTTAGGTCTCCTCTCATACCCATGAGTTCTCATTTAATCACATCAAGATCATCTTTCCATACCATGACATAAAACTCTAACTTATTTTGTTAAACTACATTTGAAATAATTGGATCAGAAGATTCTAACTATTTCATCATTTTGAAAAATTTTAGGCATTTATTATGATTTATTGCATCCATGAGTGTTAGGTCCAACCATGCATAGACCCTAAGAGGGTTTTGTTCATTAAAAAAATGTATAAATAAATGATACCATTATGATCACCTTGAGAAGATGACTCCATCAACTACTAATTTGCACAAAGGTGAAACTTTTTTTTCCCAAAAAAGTGTATCGATAGAATATATAGTTATGATAATTTTATAGAGATGAATTTAATGACTACTAATTCTCAAAAGGTTAAAAAATATAGACTCATTTTTTTACTGGTATTTTTAATTTTTTGTCAAAAAAAACATGAATACAATTGCAATGATAAAAAATAATTCATCTCGGATCCAATTTATGTTTTTAGACCATGTAGTGCTCAAGACACTAGATCTATGAAAACTATGTTGCATAAATTTGCCCAAATAAAAGCTCTAATACCACTTGTAATGAATTTTTATAGATGATTCAAAATAATAGAATTATATATCATAGAATTTAGAACAAAATATTTAGATTCACAAAAATAATTGGCAAAAGAGAAATATACATGAATATTATGACTAAACCACTTTGAGGGTGAAACCTCCCAAAAAATTCGATAAGAATAAGTATTGTAATATCATTATAAAAGACTATCCACTACCTCATATATATACTCTACTTAGCCATGGTTATTTTATAGGCCTACCATATTAGGAACATTGATAAATGAAATAAGATAAAATGAAATTATGTAAGCCACAAATTATCCACACGTGTCCCTAAAAACACACTATAGGTTAAGGTCATAGTAAAGAGTCTTTGGCTCATGGCCTTAGTGAGGTTTAAAAAATCACTTGTAAATCCGTAGTTAGAAGCAAATGGCAAAATGAACAATGAAGAGCCATATTCATGTTAAAATGCATATAATTTTAACCTAAAAACTCATAGTTATGAAAAATTTATTAAAATATGCAATTCATAATAATTTTTAATTGAATGTGTATTGTGTTGAGGGGAAGAGCAGATGTGGTCTATTGATGGAACCCTAATAGTTTTCATTCACTATTAGGAGCATTGAAAGTCACCTGTTAGTAGTGGATTTTTTTTATAAACTCCTTTATTATAGGGTGAATTTTAATGCTTATTATAGTCAATAAAAAAACATTCTCACCAATGCATTCACTTTGTTCTAGGGTGACTTTCATTGCTTCTTATAGTCAACAATAAATTTCTCTCATAGTGGATTACACAAGCCTAGAAAATAATTGCATAAATTTAAGTCGATGCCAAAAGAGTATCTTTAAAACTTAAGTTAATATCACTCAACCCAGGCTTTAATGCATTAATAACACATACATTTCTATGATAAGAGAATATTTGTATAAATGTAATTGATACAAATAAGTCTACTTATTTATATGAATTGCATGCCTAAAATTGATTATTGTTAGAAGATTATTTTTCATAAACTTATTTGTTGATAATAAATAGATTGTAATTACATAAGCTAAATCACAATAGCTACCTATTACGAATGTTAACTTCAAATGGCCATTCATTTTTATTATATCAGTTTCTCATAATGTCAAAAGAAATAAACCTATAATACTATAAATAAAAACCCATTGCTTTTACTATATGTGGGGTAGATATAAATAGAAAACCCCTCATTCCATATGATTCATAAATAAACTACACTAAATTAATTTACCACTATAATAGTATGATAATTCGAATATAGCTTCACACAAATTGACAAAATTACTTCATTTTCATCAAACATTCCAAGTCATATTCATAAATTTTTAACCATTTATCTCAAAGCCTTAGTGACATACAAAAAACCTTGCCTACAAATAGGAAATAGAGTAGGTAAATAACACTTAAAATGGTGGAAGCAAAGAGAGTAGGTAAATAACACTTAAAAATGGTAAAAGCAAAGAAAGTAGTTAAATAACACTTAAAAATGGTGTAAGAAAAGAGAGTAGGCAAATAGCACTGGGAATTAAAGAGAGTAGGCTAATAGAACTTTCAAGAAAAGAGAGTAGTAAAAAATCAATTAGAAATAGAAAAATCAAATATCACTTACAAAGCAATCAAATATAACCATTCAAACAAACCCTCCATCATTTACTCCCTTCAATAGAAACACACATGTATTCTAAATGATTGATAAATTGACTACACTAAATTTAACTATAGTTTAAGAATGGGAAGAATGATGGTAAGTGTATAATTTTTTTTAACAAACATTTTTAGCAATATTTACATTTTTTTCTGATTTGGCTCATATCCTTAGAAAGGTATTAAAAACCTCACCTTTGCTCGGTATTGGAAACTGATGACAAACACTCATGTAGTTATTACTACTCTTCCCATCCTCTTGTCTCCCAAACCCTCCAACTCTTCTTCCATTCAAAAATAATGTTCATGTAATGTAATATAATTATGGGGATGTAATTGTTGAAGGTCGACTTCAAATATCATGGTGATGGGTTAATTGAAATCAAGGGAGTTATTGAGTTACAACTCATATGGACTAGCTAGGACTTGTACCTAAGACCTTCCCTTTTATATTGGAGTGCTCTACCAACTGAGCTACTAGACCCTTTA
This sequence comes from Torreya grandis, assembly GCA_037957365.1. Taxonomy (NCBI): domain Eukaryota; kingdom Viridiplantae; phylum Streptophyta; class Pinopsida; order Cupressales; family Taxaceae; genus Torreya; species Torreya grandis. The sequence continues at coordinate 2,441,731 of JARHVA010001875.1, forward strand.
TGGTTAGCCCATCATTAGTTTGGGTGTGTCTTATTTCCAAAAACCCCACTTAATCCACACTATAGGTGCTTGGGGAACCTAGCTTGGTCTGATACCACATGTTGAACTCAAGCTCATATGGACCAGCTAGGACTCAAATTTTGGACATCCTACTTGCTTATGGAGTGATCTACCAACTGACCTATGGGCCCCTCTATGGCCATCCCATTATCGGTCTAGGTGTGCCTTATTCCAAACACCACCACTTAAGCAACATTGTAGGTACTTGGGGTTCCTAGCCTATCTTTGATACCATATGTTAAGCTATAGCTCATATAAACCAGCTAGGATTCAAACCTATGACCTTCTATTTACTATTGGAGTCCTCTACCAACTAAGCTAGTAGCTCCTCTATGGATAGCCCATCATAGATCTATGTGTGGCTTATTTCCAACACCACCCTTAAGCCACACTAAAAGGGTTTAGGGCTCCTACCCTGGTTTTGATACCATGTGTTGAGCTACATCTCATACGAACCAAATAGTACTTGAACTTAGGGCCTTCCATTTGTTACTAGAGTGACTTACCAATTGATCTACTGGCCCATATATCACCATCCCATTATTAGTTTAAGTGTGGCTTATTTCCAACAAAGGTGGATATTAATTACAAGGTGCTGAGGGACCAATTCTTTATCACCTTAAACTAGGTGTGTTCATTTTATGGGATACATGTTATTTTTTGAAGATTTTATGGGGTCTGAGTGTTATTAGCTAAAGATTTAGTGCGGG
>JARHVA010001875.1:2455000-2462500 GCA_037957365.1 Torreya grandis
CATATATCGACATTTTCCTTGATTGTTTTGATTGATACTTGATTCGTAGTTGGTATGTAGGATTGTAGTTGGCCACCATTTTAAAGTTATGGTTACATCTTATGTTATTAGCCTTGTAGTACTTTTATGTTGAAAAAGGAAAATATTGTATATGATGTTATGTAATGGTGTTATTATTGATGATGGTGGCTAGGTTATTGTATATTTAAAAAAAATTACTCGTTATTTGGTATGCATTTATGCTAAATTTTATCTCTTTATTGAAGCCATAGCTATAATTTTGATTGTAGTATGTTATGATTGATTCTTATATATTGTTGAATACATATTGAGATAATATAGTTGTACACTTATTGATGTGAATTAATCACATGAGAATTTGAAAGGAAAAAGTTACATTGAAACATCAAAATCTATATTGTCTCTAGACTTGTATTCATATGAAAGCAAGCTGGTATCATTTTATGGTATGTTGAAAACATTTAGAGGTTTTAAATTCCCTTGATGGAGTTATTTATATATTTATATAGATTTCATGATGAATATTATCTGGTGACATTCTTATGGCATAGAATTCTTATTTATTATATATACTTAGCTCTTGGTTATGATAATAACATGATGTTATGTAATTGTATTGGGAGATAATGTTATTTTTGAAATATGTTTAGTAACATGTTAGACTTGGGCTTAAATTAGTATCCATAGACAAAGTATGCATCCTATTATGTGACTAATACACACGCCCTTGAATTATTATTATTATTATTATTATTATTATTATTATTATTATTATTATTATTATTATTATTATTATGAGTTCATGGTTTCATGATTTATAAAAAACATAAAAAATTAAGGTAGAAATATACAAGTTCTTTATTCTTGAATATATCGAGGTGAAATTATTATTAAATATATGTTATGTTTTGTATGCTACACCTAGAAATCATGACTAACATATGGCTTTATCCTATGGATAATAAATGTTTACTTCCCTTGTTATGTTTAGATTTATTATCAGCTCATTCTGGTTATATGACAACTCTTAATTTGTGCCATTATGTTTTAATACATGACCCTTACCATGTTTATAACTTTGGATCAAATAAATTATTTCTATAGGTTTATGCAAGTAGTTTTCATCGATGATAAAAGAAAGGTAAAATTATTATGATAATGAATGTTTTGATGGTTGTGGTATCATTTTAAGTGAGTTTATTTTGATGGCATAAGTAATCCTTATTAATGACCTTCTCTATAAGGGTCTATATTATTGGTTGTGGTTCTTACCCATAAGGGTAATGTAATGTCATAAACTATTGGTAATTTTGCATAAAGTTAATTATTTTTGTCCTTTATAATTTAGTCCTTGATTAATGTAAGGTTAATTATGTTGTTACTAATGCATTTATGATACATATGGTTGTGGGATTATTTATGGATGTATGTGTTTAAAATTCATAAGCTTACTCTTCACATTGAATATCGTGGAATGCCTCATATTGTGATTATTAAATAATGGAATAATACTTGTGAATAATAAATAATCCCAGAATTGGGATGAGGATTTATTAAGATGTGGAAACCCATAATGTTTACACTTGGATATATGATTAATAAATCCACCTTGGTTAAGATTTATTAAGTTATAACCTATTTATTGGCCACTCATGTTATTGGTTGAATTTATTTATGTAATGTACTCTTGAGTAGGCATACACATGTTAATGTAATGGCAGGAATGATTATGTTTATACAATAACATGATATGATAACCAAAGCATACGTAAGAAGCGTATAGGTGCAAGACCCGTATGGATGGATTACAAGATGGTATATCTATGTCGGGAGGAGTAATTATTTTTATAATGCCATCTCTATGTTTATTCATTAATATGATCACTTTTGTGATGTCATTCACCATGAGCTAACTGCTTCATGAATCATCTAATTTATTAAGATTAATTCTTTCATCATGGAGTTATATCTTAGGTGTGTCCTTCATCAAGTAAGGGAACATTGGTATAGTGACCCCAAGAGCTTTGGACCATGGTGTACTTATCAATAGGGGTGTCCCAAGGAATAGTCCTTGCTTGGATGATTCACCAAAAGGTTATGGAATCTTAAGCTTACATCATGTTTACTTTAGCAGTAGATTAGAGATATCCTCTTATTGATCTCATGATGTGATAAGACTTCCTAAATAATATAATGAGTTGAATTTTTTTGTTTAGTCATTTGGAACTCTATGTTAAGTATTATGCTTCTCTTTATCTTGCATACATAACATATGGTGAGTAAGATAAAATTGAATATGCATATTTTCATTCTTGATAGTCTTGGAATTGCCTAATATAAAAATAGAGATGTTGGATACAATTTTATTGGCATCCTATGAATGTTTGAGGATGCAGTCTCTTGAACTACCAAATGATGATTGTAAGGATAACCAAATACTTAGGCAGGGATAATGGTCCTTAGCTGGTTTGATAGAGAAGATGAGTGACTTTATAAAGTTTGGAGGTTATCAGTATGGAAACACATACTAATACATCTTGAATAACATTTTATTATAAGGAAAACATACTTCCCTATGGAATTTCATAATGGTATTATCCTTGGTTGAGTGTCTAATATGAAAGAACTTGGTTATTGGTTATAAATACCTTTGGGTATTGTTTGTTCAGATGCATTATGATGCATGAATGTTTTGTATCAGGACCTAATCATTATTCTATCATGTACTCTGAAAGGCAATTCCAAAAATATTCTTTTAGGGGTTGTTTCATCTGGTATCATAACATGTGTTTTAAGGTTTGGGATGAGTTTTTGGCACACTGCGCTGATTTTTAGTATATTCTTGAAAGGTTATTTAAGATTTTGTGTGATTATGTAAACCTTTGGAAAGGGTTGTGTTTGCATATTAAAATTTTGGGTGGATGAAATACACATAATATGGAGCTACATATTTTCATGAAATCTTACTTTAAATTAGTATGTATGTGTATGCATGTGGATGGCTGAATAACACTTGTTGGCTATGCAACCTTTGATAAGATTAAGTAGAACATTATATGATTGAGTGCATATAAAAATGTGGGTGAAATTATATACTTGTGTGGACAAATATATGTCTTATATGATTTTATAAGGTTATGTTATGACTGTTATAAAGGAACATAGCCTCTTGGGTGAATTAAATAGTGCCTTGTTATTAAAGCCTGAAGTGTTGGAAATTCTTGCATTATGTAATATATGTGTGTGAAAAAATTGGTGAATTTTTGTAATGACTTTATGATGCTTAATCATATATTTGAATGGGTCAACCCTTCCCTAATCAAGTTTTATTGGGGTAAGTGTCACATTTTAACTATTAGATTGATAACCATTTTCCCCTTATAATTTAGAAAATGATGTTTTATATCAATTGTTAAATGCTATGGAAAGTTGTCAATAAATGCTCAGAACATCATGACCTCAGGAAGAGCAAAAGTTAGGCTTAAACATCGAAAGTTGTATTGGGTGATAGTGTCTAATTTACTTGGGTAAATAAATAAGGCTTGGGATCTTTGCTTGTGAAAGAGAATCTTGAGATGAAAGTGTAACTTAATCTTGTTTATGTAGTGGGTCTATTTTGAGTTGATTGGGAAAGCATGTGGATTCCTAACTCTAAAATTATGAAATTTACTTAGTGTTTGGAATGTTTATTTTGATCATGTTTTGCATGTATGATGTTTTTTTTTTATCATAGGTATGTTTGCATCTATGATGGTTATTTTGATCATGGATAGGTTGATTTCCATGAGGATGCCTATTTGGATCTTGGCTATGTTCTAAACCCCATGAGGATATCTAACGTGATATTAGATATGTCTTACATCCATAAGGATGTTTATTGTGAAGTTGGATTAAACTTGATGATTATGGTGAATTATAATTCCCATGGTAGTGATATATTATTCACCTTGTATGTTGGCTAAGCCCACCCTTTCCCAAAGTAATGTTGCATCAAAGTAAGAATCTCCATTCAACTATTGATTTATTACATTAAGTCAACTGGAAGAATATCAATATAATCTTGTTGTTATAATCATGGGACAATTCCTTGGTGACCACTAATAGCTTGTAAGAGTGAGCTATCTAATGATGATAAGGTATAATACCTTCGCAGGTACAAGGGTGTGGCTAAAGCCTAAAGGTCCTTGTTGGGTGAGTGTGATTAATTCGCTTGGGAATGTTAGAGATTTTTTAGGATATGTTATTATTAATAGTAGTGTGAGATATATACCCATGATGTGTGAACATTATTTGTAAATTTACAAAATATATGGAGATATATTTAATGGGTTTTGTTGAAACACAACCTTCCTTGAGAGAAGGTGAATCTAATATGAGATCCCTTGGATTGATCATGTTGTAATCTATGATAGATATTTTGTGTCATTTAGATGGAACCTAAACATTAGTTGACCTAATGGGAATTGTTGACCCTTATGCTTCACCATCATGCGTGTGAATTATTGTGATGTAAAATTACATTGGCATAATTATCAAAACACTTGAGTCACATATGCATGAATTATTTCATGTGGCTCTTCATTATATGTGAAATTATATGTGTTGTGTAAATTATGCATTCTATTGATTATATTAAATCATGTAAATTGGTATCTTTACTATATTATGTTCATGTAGTTAACTTTGTGAGTTTCACTTTTCTTCTTGATATCAGCATTATTGTATGAGCACTATATACATGATGTCATGTTGTTAATTGTGGAACATGTGAATGTTGGTAAATTGATTATGTGAATCGATATCCCACTCATGAAATCAACCATGTGAACCTTACATTGATCTATGTTTTTAAAATTGTTGTACGAGTATTTTGTGTATGTATCATGGAATAAATGTGACTTCATGTTATTAACATATTTATTATGTGGTAATGTGGCCATAAATTACTCATGTGATGTGTCTTTTCCTATTGAAACTAACTTCTATTGATTGAAATCTACAAAAGGTATAATGTTGTGTTGTTTGGTGTGATTCTGCATCACTACTCTAGTATTGAGTATTGGTGCAAGTATGAGGTTGATGGTAGAGAAACACTACATATGTAAGGATTTGACTGGGTATGGGTCAGGACGTGGAATCTCTCATAGGATGAAAATACACTTTCCCCCTTTATAGAGGTAGCCACTTGATTTGTCACTTTATGGATTTAGTGTTCCTTTAGCCACCTATTGATTGTTGTTGTAAAATAAACCTTTGTGAAATTTTTATTGTTTAGACCTATAAATCACTAATTAGTCTTGAAATTTGGATACTTATGCCAAATCAACAATGTGGTACTTGTTAAAATGTATGCATGTATTGGCCTATAAGTGACAACATGCTATGTTTCAGGTATTATTTTTGTTATACCTATTAGAGATATTCTAGGATGAATATTTAGTTTTTTGTTTTAAGAAACATAACGAAAATATATGTTAACTTTATACCCTAAAAGAGAAACACAAAGCCCTAATTAGGCAGTGTTAGAAATCATAGTCACCCACTTGACTCTTGGATAGAGTGATGAATTTTGGGTAATGCCCTCAGATGGCTGAATTTAGATAGTGGGATTGGTATCCCTAGACCACCTGTGAACTCACATGTGTTGGAAATCATGTGGAACCCTTTGGGTTTCATGTGATGCATAATATGGCTTCTCTAATATTATGTGTGGTTGATGCAGGATGTTGCATTAACCCCTAAAAGTTTGATGATGTAGTGGAGTAACCATAATAGTATGGATTTCTACCTTTGTGTTAGGTCATTCAATAATGAATATTCTTAATATTATACATGTGTCATAATTTTATAGTGGAAGATTCCACTCTTTATTTATAATACTAGTTATAATACAATTGGATTAGAGGATTGCAATCATTGGCGTTATGTTGTAGGTCTGTGTGTGTTGACACCAAGTGATTAAGGATCTTGATAAGTTTTTATCTTCAAACTACTAATCTCATTTAGATAATTAATTTTTAACATGTTTAACTTTGGTTATATTTTCCTACTTAGGAGTACAGATATCACTATTATAGGAAATCCTTTCAAGGTAAGTCTAAGTTGTGTTTTGAAACAATCTATGCTCATGATGTTTAATTACTGCCTTCACTAGTAGTTGGAATAGTTAATAGCTATAGTCTTTTATCAAAATTAATAGTTATCACCTTAAAGTTTTTGTTAAATGATGTAGGCATATTTAGTTTGGTGAACCTATTGTAACTAGTTTTAGAAAATTCTAATGTTATTGATGGCCTTTTAAGGTATGAGATTGGAAATTTCTAACCAAGTTAGGATAATTAATGGAATATTTTGTTGTAATAGTCATGCATAAGTTTATTTATTTCATGTCAATGTCGTAGAGGACACATGAAGGAAAGAGGCCATTATTGGCCTAATATATTAAAGAATGTGACTATCCTAAAGGCAAAAATAAGAATGTCAATAAGAAAAATCGAGGTATTGCCACCCCTCAATGGGTGGAGAGGTTGTGAAACAATGTTAATTACTCAGTTGAACATCTTCAGAGAGTATGGTTTTCTCGATTATTGATATTTGTTGGGATGGCTCCTCTTGACGAGGGGAGGATGTCACGAACCAATCTTGTGGCACTTAAATATATTTGATTATAGATTACTTTAGCATGTTTGATAGCACTTGGACTAAAAACTGTGATGTTGGTTCTATTTTAGATAGAGAGTTTTGAGATATCTTAGGTGTCTATTATTATTTTGCTATCATGGTTGACACTCACACTAGGTTCATTTTATATTGTTATGCATACTAATTACATTAGAATCATTTTATCCTATTATATATGTTTGTTTATCTTAGTTATGTTGTTATATGTTATTTCTTTAGCATGATTCTATGATAGAAGATGACGTTGATTAATCTTATAGGTGTTGGTTATTTTAAAAGGGCATACTCAGGGTCTTAGTTATCAAGACAAACTCTAGTTTCTTTTATAGCTATTCATGAATATGCTTAGATTATTAGTTAATATTAATGATTCATTCTATATTCATTACCATTTATTATTTATATTGATATTATTCAGGTACTATTGATGTCTTATTTGTGGATGCAAGAATCAGGTTATGAGCTAGACTCAATGGTGGGTTTAGACATCTCAAATACACTTGATGTATGATTGAATAATTATATGTCACTATAATAGGTATAACATGTATGATATGGTGCTAAGCCACATTTGTTTATTTTTTTATTACATTATTTTTTTTCATCTTTTCATTGTCTCACCCTATTTTGAGCATGTATATTTATTCTTGTTCCCTAATGGGATTATCGAGTTTGGTTATCCTCCTTGGGTATCATGAACACTTGATGATTAAGCCATAAGGAAGTGGCTTAGATAGACCATGTATGGGTCTCTTGACCTTGGTTAAAATTTTAACAACCCCCTTTCATGGTAATTTG
>JARHVA010001875.1:2467500-2515000 GCA_037957365.1 Torreya grandis
AAGAACTTTGGATCATGGTATAGTGATTAATGTGGGTAGCATAAGGAATAATATTTGATTGGGCGATTCCAAAAAAGGTTATGGATTCTTAAGCTTATGACTTGTTGGATTTAATAGTAGATTAGAGATCTCCACTTGCTTATCTCATGATGTGATAAGACTTGCTTAAGCAAAATAAATAGATGAATTTATCTATTTTATCATTTGGACCTCTGTGTTAAATGTTGCACTTATTTTTATCTTATTTTCATACATATCATATGGATAGTAAGATAAAATCATATATATTTTGTTTCATTAATGATACTCTTGGCATTGCCTAATAGAATAATAGAGATACTAATTGCAATTTTATTGGCATCCTATGCATGTTTGAGTATGTAATTTCTTAGACTCTTGAACCTTGGCCACATGGATAACCAGTATTGATATGCATACTAATACACTCTCAAATAGAATTTCAGTAAAGGTAAAACATACTTCCCTATGGCATTTCCTAGTAGAGTTATCCCTAGGTGATTGTCCAAGATGAACCAATCTAGTTATTGGTTATTAGTACCTTTGGGTATTTTTTAATCAGATGTCTTGTGATGCATAAAATTTGTATAGTGGGACCTAATCATTATTCCCTCATGTACTCTAAAAGTCAATTCCAAAACTATCTTTTGGAGGTTAATTTATATAGTATAATAGCCTATGCTTAAAGGTTTTGGATGAGTTTTTGACACATTGAGCTGATTTTTAGTATATTCTTGAATGGTTGGTTGAAATTTTGTATTATTGTGCATACCATTGCAAAGGGTTATGTTTGTATAGTATAATTTTGGGTGGTTGAAATAAAAATAATACAGAGGTGCATATTTTTATGAAATTTTATTTTATATTAGCATGTATTTGTATGCCTATGGATGGTTGAATAACACTTGTTCGCTATGTTACTTTTTCTAAGATTAAGTAGAATATTATATGATTAAGTGCATAGAAAAACTTGGGTGAAGTTATATACCTTGTGTATACAAATATATGTCTTATATAATTTGATAAGGCTATGTTATGATCGTTATAATTGCACTTTTCCTCTTGGGTAAATTAAATAGTGAGTTGTTATTCAAGCCTCAAGAGATGGAAACTCATGTATTATGAAATGTATGTATGTGTGTGTGTAAATTGGTAAATTTATATAATGCCTTTATAATGCTTATCCATAGCATTGGTTCAGTCAACCCTTCCCTAATTGAGTTGTGTTGAGGCAAGTGTCACCTATTAACTATTGGCTTGTATTTGTAAGCGGATGGAAGACTGGTAATAACATCTTCACTCTTAAAATTGATATAATGATGTTTGGTATCTATTATTGACTGCTATGGGCAAGCCATCATTATATACTTAGAACATCATGACCTCAAGAAGACCAAGGGTTAGGCTTAAACCTAGAGGGTTGTATTGGGTGATAGTGACTGATTTACTTGAGTAAATAAATAAGGCTTGGGATGTTCGCTTGAGAAGGAGCATCTCAAGATGAAAGTAGACATTAATCTTGTTTATGCAATAGGCCTCTTTTGATTTAATTAGAGAATCATGTGGCTTCATAACTCTAAAAGGCTAAAAGTTAGTGTGTGGAGTGTTTATTTCAATCATGTTTTGCATCTATAATTTTTATTTCAATCATAGGTATGTTTGCATTTATGATGGTTGTTTTGATCATGGATAGGTTGATTTTCATGAGGATGTTATGATAACCATGGATATGTTATATGTTCATGGGGATGTTAGCTTTAATTCTAGATTAGTCATACTTCCATGAGGATGCCTATTTGGATCTTTGCTAGTTTCAACACCCATGAGTATGTTTGTTGTGATATTTGATATGTTTTACATCCATGAGGATTTTCATTATGAATTTAAATTGAACTTGATTATTGTGGTGAATTGTAATTTTCACGGTAGTGATATATGATTCACCTTGTGCCTTGGCTAAGCCTTCCCTTTTTCAAAGTGATGTTGCATCAAAGAAAGCATCACCATTCAACCTTTGACTTATTAGATTAAGTCAGTTGGAATAATATCGATAATATATTATTGCTGGAATAATGAGATGATGCCTTGGTGATGATTGATAACATACATGAGTGAGTTATCCAATAGTGTTAAAGTATAATGTCTTAGGAGGTACAAGGGTGTGGTTAAAGCCTGGAGGGCCTAGTGGGGTGATTGTGACTAACTTTCTTGGGAAAGTTAGAGAGTTTTTGTGATATCTTGTTATTATCACGAGTGTGAACCATCTATCCGTGATGCATGAAAATTATTGGTAAATTTTTAAAACTTATAGAAATTGATTGTATGGGCTTTGTTTGAACACAACCTTCATTAAGATAAGGTGAATCTAATATGAGATTCCTAAAAATAATCATGTTTTACTCTATGATAGATATTTGGTGTCATTTGGATGGTATCTAGACATCGGGTGACATAATAGGAATCATGGACCCCTGTGTTTCAACATCATGTGTGATAATTATTATGATGTGAAAGTACCTTAGCATGATTATTAGAATACTTGAGTCACGTATGCATGACCTATTTCATTTGGTTCCCATTTATAGTTAAATTTTTAACTCCATTTATTATATTAAATCATATAAATTGGCATCTTCACTATACTATGCACATATAGTTATCTTTGCGAATTTCACTTTTCTTCTTAATATTAGAATTATTGTGTGAGAACTATACACATGATGTCATGTTGTTAATTTTGGAACATGTGAATGTTGGTAAGTTACATGAGTAAAGGGATCTCCCACTCATTAAATCAACCATGTGAACCTTACTTTGATCTATGTTTTTAAAATTACTATATGTGTATTTTGTGTACAGATCATGGAACAAATGTGACATCATGTTGTTAACATATTTAGTATGTGGTAATATGATCGTAGGATACTTGCGTGATGTGTCTTTCCCTCATCAAACCAAATTATATTGATTGAAATCTGCCAAGGTATAATGATGTGTTTTATGGTGTGATCCTACATCACTACTCTAGTATTGAGTATTGGTGAAAGTATGAGGATGAGGGTAGAGAATCCTTACATCCATAATGATTTGACCACATATGGGCTAGGAAGTGGAGTCTCTCATAGGCTAAAAATCTAGTTTTCTTGTTTATAGAGGTAACCACCCGATTCATTTAGAATGTGTACCATGTGTACCATAAGTTGGACATGGGATCTTAGTGCATAATGGTCACTTTATGGATTTGGCATTCCTTTAGTCGACTCTTGATGGTTGTGGTAAAATCAACCTTTATGAAATTTTTATTATTTAAACCTTTTAAATCACTAACTGATCTTTAAATTTGAACATTTATACCAAATTGAAAAGGTGTACTTGTTAAAATGCATGCATGTATTGACCTGTAAGTGCAAACGTGTTATGGTTTAGGTATTATTTTGGATATATCTATTAGATATATTCTAGGATGAATATTTATATTTATTTTAAGAATCATAATTAAAATGTATGTTGATTTTATACACTAAAAAAGAAACATAAATCCCTAATTGGGTGGTGTTAGAAATCCTAGGTACATACTTGACTCTTAAATAGAGTGATGAAATTTGGGTAATGCCCTTAGATGGCTGATTTTGTATGTGGGATTGGTATCCCTATACCATCATGTGAGTTCAAATGTATTATAAAACATGTTTTAAGCCTTTGAGTTGCATGTGATGTTTGGTATGGATTATTTGATGTTTAGTATGGTTGTTTTAGAAGACTGGATTAACCCCTAAATAGTTGATAATGTACTGGAGTAACCATAACATTATGGATTACTACTTTTGTGTAAAGATATTTTTTAATGAATGTTCTTAACATTATGCATATGGCATAATGTTATAGTGGAATATTCTACTCTTTATTTTTAATTCTAGTTGTAATCTAGTTGGATTAGAGGATTGTAATCATTGATCTCATGTTGCATGTCTATGTGTGCTCACACCAAGTGATTAAGGATCTTGGTAATTTTTTATGTTTAAACTATTAATCTAATTTACATAATTAATTTTTAACTTGTTTAACTTTGGTTGTATTTTCCTACTTGGGAGTGCTGATATCACTCTTATTGAAAAGCCTTTTAAGGTAAGTGTAAGCTGTTATGTTTAGGGACAATGTATGTTTGTGATTTTTAATTACCACCTTCCCTCATGGTTGAGATAGTTAATAGTATTAGTGTTCTATCAAAATTAACAACTATTTCCTTAGATTTTTTGCTAACTAATGTAGGCATATTTGGTTTAGTGAACCTATTGTCGATGGTTTTAGTAAATTTTAATTTTATTGATGGCCTTTTAAGGTATGAGATTGGAAATTTCTAATTCAGTTGAGATATTTGGTAGAATTTTTTTGTTGTAATAGTGTTGTATAAGTGTTGTTGTACCATGCTAATGTCATAAAGGACACATGAAGGTAGGAATTATTCCATTAGTGACCTAATGTATTAAATAAAGTGATTGTCCTAATAGAAAAAATAAGAATGCCAACAAGATATGGCTGAGGCAATGCCACCCCTCAATGGGTGGACAGTTTGTGAAGTAATGCTAATTATCAATTGAACATCTTCAGAGAGTATAGTTTTTTTTTAATTTTTGATAGTCATAGGTACAACTCCTTTTAAGGAGGGGAGGGTGTCACAGACTGGCCTTGTGACCATTTAAAATATCTAATTAAAGCTTATTTCAACATGTTTGATACCATTTGGACTAATGAATGTGATTATGGTTCTATTTTAGATAGCTAAATTATGAGATATCTTGGGTGTCTGTTATGATTTTCCTATGTCACAGTTGACACACACTAGATTCATTGTGTGTGTGTGTGTGTGTGTGTGTGTGTGTGTGTGTGTGTGTGTGTGTGTGTGTTTCTTTAGATTAGTTATATTATTGAATTCATTATTATTTATTATTCATATCAACATCATTCAGGTACTACTGATCTCTTATTTAGTAAATGCAATAACCAAGCCATGAGCTAGGCTCGGTGGTAGGTTTGGATATCTTGGATACACTCGAAGGGTGATTGAATAGTTTGAAGTCACTCTGATAGGTATAGTATGTGTGATATGGTACTGAGCCACATTTGTTTACATTTATATTGCATTATTGCTTTTCATATTTTGTTGATCTTACCTTATTTTCATAGTGTATATTTGGTCTTGATTCTTGTTGGAATTATCAAGTTTGGTTATCCTCCTTAGGTGTCATGAATACTTGATGATTAAGCCATAAGGAAGTGGATTATATTCTTATGTTATTGGATAGACTAGATTGTGTATGGGTATCTTGACCTTGGTAAATATTTTAGCAACCCCACTTTCATGGAAATTTGACCTAATAACTTATTAATTTTCATAATTATGTGTCAATATGAAGATTTCATTGTATACTATTGATTTTGATGACCTTATGAAATACTATCATTATTTTTAAAAAAAATGTTAATTCTATTATTGTCAATTTAAGGATTTAATAATTATTAGTATCATTTTAATAGCTTTGTTGATTGTTGATAATTATTTTTATTTAATGGTTTTATTTTTATTATTATTTCTTAATCAAATTATGATTTTTGTTAATTATTTTTTTAATGGTCTTTGTGGTTTATTATTATTTTTGTTAATATTATTTTTAGAGATTTCATTATTTATTTTTATTATTAATTAATTCAATGATTTTGTTAGCTTTTATGTATCCAGTTAGTGATTATTGTTTAATATATCTCTTTTTGGATCAACTTAGGAGATGGGGTGGGGTCAACATTCTTATTTTAATTTCATTTTATTTTATTTTTATTAGCTTGTGGAAGAAGATAATGGGCATTGACTCATGCCCAAAAGTCACCCATCACCCTTCCCTTTTGGCATGAATCTAATGGGTCATGGAGTATTTTTATTTTAATCTTTAGCTTGGCATTAAATTTTTTTATGTAGGGTTATTATTTTATTATTATGTGGCATCTTGATATAATTGACTCACACCCATATAAAAATTACACTTTGCCCTATGTTGGAAGGGACGATCTGGCTCAGGCAAAAACCTAAGGGACGTCAAATAGGGCATAGAGAAGAGAATAGATGTGGGTGGCTATGGGGAAAGATACACCTGGATGGGTGGTATGACCTAACTCAAGGTACAAGCTATTGACAAAATGAAAGACCAAGGATATGATCCTAGAAACCCATTATTTTTCCATAACAAGCCTACAACTTTTCTTGGTATGATTATATTTGATTTTGTAGTAGGAATATGGATTTTACTACATCTATTCCCTAATGAAAATTGTTTGAATCTACCATGGCCAAAAATAATTTTGAAACATGATTTTTTCCTTGTGGGTGATATAATAATTATTCTGGGCCCTTGATTTTTGTGATTACATTTACTAAAATTGGGAGAATTAAACTTCAATTTTTACAATTTTGACATTTGCTATAAGATTAAGTATTAAAAATAATACCTGTGTTCCCTCCAAATGATCTTAACTAACACTTTAATCATAATGCTTATTTGATTTATTAAATGGGCATGTTTTCTATTGGTGGTCTTGTCTTCTATTGAATCTCTATTGATAATATTTGTTGGATATCATATGTAGTCTCCTGCTTAACTAGCATCATAAATTTTGACATCCAATTAGGTTTGTTAATATGGCTTGTTTTCTATGGATAATGTTTTGTTAGATATCATATGTAAATAAGGTTAGATTTTCATGAGGCGTGACACCTTCCTTATAGGTGATTCTATTTAAGATTATTTTGCTAACTAACATATATAAATGTGAATATATTTATCAAAAACTTTGATGACCTCCTAATTTATGATTCTATACATACTTTTGGAATCCTTTGCTATCAATTGATGCCATACCCTATGTTATGCATATCTTTTTCCCTATTTTTAAGTTTTTGGTTGTAATAAAAATTGATTCACTAGTTGTTTGTAATCCCTCATTTTAATCTTGTTGGTTGAAGTAATTAAATTTCCCCAAATGGTTGGGCTGAGCTATTTGTTATGGATAATGAATTATTTTATTCCACTTGTCAAATTGTCATTACATTTTTTTTTTCAGTTTCATATTTATTAAATATTTAAAGGGTTAAAAGGTTGGTGGTGCATGGATATTTTTAATCCAAATCAAGTTTTATTTTAGTTGTGAATGGTATGTACTCCCTCTCTTTGACTCGAATGAGTCAATTTACTTGTGGTGGATTGAAGCCACAATGTTTAATTATTTTACACCATGGTAAGCCTCTTGGGTTGAGTAATAAACTTGGCTAGACTTTCTAGTTGTACTAAATAGATATGATAGATTCTGATTTACTATGTAAATCATTCCCTATAAGGATTCATGAATTCTTTAGGTATTGCTTAGGATGATGGGTTTGTTGGGTGATTTGGTTTTATGTTTCCAACATTATTTCTCTTATATTTTTTATACTATTTTATAGGTTTTATTTCTAGATTAGTACTATTTACATAACTCTTACCTCACTCATGTATGAGATTTCCAAAATCTTCCACCAAGTTGATGGTTGAGGTGGTAAGGGCCATCGATGGTTGGGCTCATAGGGTTGGTTTTGAGGGGTGTTCTCTTTGATGTATTCATCCTTCTCCACGGATGTACCTATATTTATATATAGAGACATGTTTCTTGTTAATGTTAGTTGGTACTTGATTTTTAGTTGGTATGTTGGTAGTTGGCTGCCCATTTTATTTTATGGTTACATCATCTTACTTTATCCATCCTTTTAGTATTATTATGTTGGAAAAGGACAATATTGTATATGATATGGTGTAATGGTGCTATTATTTATGATGGTGGATGGGTTATTTTATAGTCAACTAGTTGTATTCATTATTTGGTACGTATTTATGTTAAATTTTATCTCTATATTGAAACCATAGATGTAATTCTAATTGTAGTATGTTATGATTGATTCTTAGATGTTGTTGAATACATATTTGGCATAATATAGCAGTACACTTGTTGATGTGAAATAAGCATGAATTTGAAAGGAAAAATCTATATTGGAACAACATAATTTATATTATCTCTATCCTCAAATTCATATGAAAGTAAGCTGGTATCTTATGGTATGCTGAAAATGTTTAGAAGTTTTAAACTCCCTTGATGGAGTTGTGCATATATTTAGATAGATTTCATGATGAATATTATCTAGTGACATTCTAACAACATGGAATGCCTATTTAGTAAATAAACTTACCTCTTGGTTATGCTAATAACATGATGTTATCTAATTGTATTGAGAGATATTATTATTTTCGAAACATGTCTACTAATGTGATGGAATTGGGCTTAAATCAATAGCCATAGTCAAAGTATGTATCCTATTACATGATTATTACATATCCCCTTGAATTATTATTATTAATATGATGTTTTATGAGTTCATCATTTCATGATTTGTTGTATAACTTGGTTATTCATAAATACATGGAGGTGAAATTACCGTTAAATAAATGTCATGTTGTGTATGTTACACCTAGAAATCCTAAATAACATATGGGTCTACCCTATGGATAATAAATGTTTACATCCCTTGTTATGTTTAGATTTACTATCAGCTCAATATGGTTATATGATATCTCTTAATTCAAGGCAATTTGTTTGAATACATGACCTTATCATGTTTATAATTTTGGCTAAAACAAATTATTTTTATTGGTTTATGCAAATAGCTTCCTTTGATGATAAAATCAAGGTAAACTTATTATGATAATGAATATTTTTATGGTTATGGAATCATCTTAAGTGATCTTGTTTCTATTGCATAAGCAATGAAATAATTTTGATTAACATCCTTCTCTATATGGGTCTATATTATTGGTTGTGGTTCTTACCCATAAGAGTAATGTAATGCCATAGACTATTGGCAAAATTGCAAAAGGTTTATTGTTTTAGTCATTTTTAATTCAACCCTTGATTATTGTAACATTGATTATATTTTTTAATAATGCATTTATGAGACATATGGTTGTGGGTTTATTGTTGGATGTATTTGTTTAAAATTCATAAGCTTACCCTTAGCATTGAATATCTTGGTATGGCTTATATTGTGAATATTAAATCATGAAATAATCCTTGTGAGTAATAAATAATTCCAGAATTAGGATGAGGATTTATTACGCTATGGAAAACCATAATGTTTACACTTGGATATATGTTTAATAAATCCACCTTGGTTGCGAGTTATCAAGTTATAATGTCCATATTAGTTGCTCATGTTATTTGTTCAATTTATTTATGTAATTTACTCTTGTGTGGGCATAGACATATTAATGGAATGGTTGGAATGCCTATATTTATACAATTACATGATATGATAACCAGAGGATAAGTAAGCAACATATAGGTGAAAGACCCCTATGGCTATCTTACGATGGTATATCTATATCATGAGGAGTAATTATTTTTCTAATACCATTTATATGTTTATTTATTAAGATGCTCACTTGTGTGATGTTATTCACCATGAGTTAAGTGATTTATGACTCATCTTATTTATTGAGATCAATTCTTTCATGATGAAGTTATATCTTTAGTGTACCCTTCATTAAGAAAGGGAACGGTGGTGTAATGACCCCCAAGGACTTTGGATCACAATATAGTGATCAATGGGGGTAGCAAAAGGAATAATCCTTGCTTGGGTGATTCCCCAAAATGTTATGGATTGTTAAGCTTACGTTATGTTAGATTTATCAGTGGATTAGAGATTTCTGCATGCTTATCTCATGATGTGATAATACCTACCTAACCAATCTAATGAGATGAATTCTTCTATTTGGTCATTTGGACCTCTGTGCTAAATGTTACACTTCCTTTTATCTTATTTGCATACATAGCATATGGCTAGCAAGATAAACTTGGATATGCTTATTTACATTCTTGATACTCTTAGCATTGCTTAATGGATCAATCGAGATGTTGGTTACAAATTTTATTGGCATTGTATGCATCTTTGAGTATGCAGTCTCTTGGACTATCGAACCATGACTGCATGGATAACTGAACACTTAGGTAGAGCTAACAGTCCCTAGGTGGTCTGATAGAGAAGAAAAGTGCCTTTGCAAAGTTTGGAGGTTATCAATATCAATACACATACTAATACCCTCTCGAATAACATTTCATTATAAGGAAAACATACTTCCATATGGCATTTCATAGTGGTATTATCCTTAGGTAAGCATCCAAGATGAACCAATCTGGCTATTGGTTATTAGTACATTTGGGTATTATTTGATCAGATGCATTACGATGCATGAAAGTTATGTAGTGGGCCCTAATCATTGTTCCATCGTGTATTCTGAAAGTAAATTTCATTTTTTTTTTTTTTTTTTCTACGGAAGGTGGGGTGGGGGGTGGGGGATGCATGTTGGGGGGGTTGATTTATAGGTGGGTAACAATATCTCAAAACTTTAGGAAAATGACATGTTTTGGGGTCTATTTTAAACAAAGTAATATTCTAAGTATCTTGATATTTGTTAGGGCAGTAGATATTAGCAATATAAAATAATAATAATAATAATAATAATAATAATAATAATAATAATAATAATAATAATAATAATAATAATAATAATAATAATAATAATAATAATTGGAAGAGGTGCAATAACATGTAAACCAGTTTTTTTTTTTGTATATCTAAATATAAATTTGTATGTTTCAATGAATGCTCGACTCTAAAATGCTTGCAAGTGCTTAACAATTTCTCTATAGAATACTTAATGTATTCTTGAAATGTTTCTTTATAAATGAATTGTCATAGACATTTATAAATAGAGAGTAAGAAAACAAGAAGAGAAAGATAATCCATAAAATGTATCAATAACTTTTAAAATAAACTAATAATTAACAAATACACAAATGCTTTAAACTTACCAAAATTCACTACTAATAAATACACCTGGACTGTTTTTTTAAATGTCTTTGGTAGAGAAAAAAGAGTTAAAACATACATTTTGAAAATATCCATTTACCAGGAAGTTTTTGGCAAGGCTTCTAGCTGAATTTAATCATGTATTTCCTGCCATGTCTTTGATAGGTACTTTCCTTGGGGACACTCGGATAATCAAGAATATTTCGAAGCTTTTATGATATTCAATGTGGTTGATTGTTTTTGGATTTATGTTGAAATTCGGGTTTAAGGCTACCTGTCACAAGGACTCTTTCTCCACTGAAATTAAGAGTCCAAAAGTTTCAGGTAAGGATTATCTATCTCGGTTAAGTAAAATTTGTATTAAATTTCTCGTAGATCAATGTGACTTCACATTGTGATTAATCCACTCATTTTGTATGAATAGCTTTATGATAGAATTTTATATTAATTCATGGTATAAGTTTTTCAATCAAAACCGAGTCCTTGCCTCTTGGAATACAGTCACGAATGTTAACCTTTGTCAATTTTAGTTGAATACTGTAGATGCCTTTATCATTTTTAGTTGAATGGTTACCATCCCAAAGGTGGCAGGGATATTTACAATAATCCCTGCACTATTTTATATTCATCAGGCCTTCAATTATATTGTAGATATAAATTAAATTTCATACCAAACATAAAGAAACAGAGCTGCTTGAAACCATATCTGACCTCTGCGTGAACTGAAACATGGCCAACGGAACCTGTTATTTAAATCCCAGTGAATAGGCAACCAATAGAACTGAAACAACGATTTATGTAATCCATCTTGTCACCTTTCTCTTCTATTTTAAAGCAATATGGCAGGCAAAGTGAGTCTTGTGTATACGAATAAGGGTGAATATAAGCGGAGGTTTTGAAACACCAGTTAGATACAGTGTCTGTTCCTTTCTACACTCTTTAGTGTTTGACGCCAGCATAATCATACAACGAATGTTTTCCCTCCACTCCGCGAGAGAAATACTTTTGCATGTAATCTCGGTGTATAAATTGCCTGAACAAGCAGGGATGATCTTCGTCAATCATTTCAGGGGCAGGACTAATCTCTTCGTTGAATCCGGGGGCAAAAAATACTGCAATTGATAGCCTTGGCTTCTCCTTGTTTGTTACCGCGCGGTGTTCGATGCTCTTGTATCTTCCATTTGTCATAACCTGCAAATTCATATATTACATTTACCACTTAGCCAAAAGAAAAACAATATTCATAATTCAATGCAGTTCATATATTGCATTTACATATATTTGTCAGGAGTTAGAAGATATGGATACAAGTAAATGGACAGGTTTACATTCTGGAACCTGACCAACTTATTGATAGAGGCCCAATAGTCTCGCCTCTGCTTACGTTTGGAAGCGGGGGGATAGCAGGGAGATTAACCATTTTCAGTGTTTGACTTCCTCTTTGTCAAAGTTTATTTTATTTTGGATCGAAATGTTTGTCAATTTTTTAATTCCTTCATGTTGCTTCTTTAATAAGGATAAGGAGATTACCTCTATCAAGTTTCCGATATTAATGACCAGTGCATAAGGAATTGGTTGCACAGATATCCATTGGTCATCCTTGTGGATCTGCAATCCTAGAACTTCATCATCCTGCAGCAGTACGGTCAGGCCTATCATGTCTGCATGTGCACCTAGTCCTAGGACAAGATCTGGTCTAAGGCAGGGAGGATAGTAATTCATCCTCATTTTTTGATATGTGTCGCCAAATTTCTTCTCAAAAAAGTCAGGTTGCAACTGCAATGTCTCAGCAATTAAAGCCAACAGTTGCTCAGCAAGCCTTTTAATTTCAGTATTGTATGCATCCACATGCTCCCTGTAAAGCCATCAGTTAAACACTAGCATATCAAAATCTTTATCATTGATTCTACGCTTAGAGATGTGGTGCATATAAAATCTAAAATAGCACTCTATATCATTCTAAACCTGGATTACCCAAGACTGGCAGGAAACGTTTTATAAGGTTCAGATAAAACCCATTATGAGGTTCAGGTGACCAATAATGATCTTCAGCTTATTTAAGTCATCTATGTAAAGGAAAAAGGGTCAACTGTCTGTCAATAGTAGCATTACCATAGACGTAAGTATTTCTATATGGCATTCTAGAATACCTGAAATGAGCAGGTTCACATGGCCAGAATTTCTCGTCTCTGTATTCGGGAGGAGACATGATCAAGCCTAACAAATTACCCCAGTCCAGCTTTTGATTTTCAGACACAACGAAGGTCTGACCATAGCCCTGTAGATCCCCTGGCCTCACTGCATACCTTTGTTTCTTCTCCAAGGGCAGCTGGAAAAACTCTTTCCCAATTTTCTTCATAGTGTCTATCAGTGAATGAGGGATACTATGATTAACAACCTGCAAAACATTCACATCCACCACAGTAATACGATTACATAACATAGCTGCTCATATAATTCTTCTTTCATACAAAATCTATCAAGCAAACTTCAGAATTGGTGGGATTGTTTAACACTTGTGCATGTTGGTGAGTGTTCAGCCAAATATGTTCAACATGACATCAATCGCTGTTTAATGAATAAAGGTACTTAAAAAATGTAACCCATTTTTACACATGACTTTAGCAGACATGTTTGTGGTTCAATGAACTCGGTAAGGTAAGTTATCTTAAGAGCTAATCAAACCACCTTCCCCACTTCTTCACAAGTTTAACTAGATTTAATAATAAAAGTATGATTTGTGTAAATTTCAAAATTGTAGTTTAAGTTTATTTAACATGATGTCAGATTGATCTTAATGAATATTTATAAATTGTTGGGATTCACACTCTCAATCAATCATATAAATATATATTAAAAATATTTAATATTAAAAATATTTAATATTAAAAAAATTAATTAATTGTCCAACTAAAATCAATTAATTTATAAATATTTATTAAACAAGTAAAATTTAAATACATACAAAACTATTAAAGTGCAAACAAAAAAAGTCAAAATTCAATTCATACCTGGAAGAATCCCCATTCTTCACAAGCCCGACCAATCTTTCTGATCTCTTCTTCTCTGTGTTGTGGTTGTGCAATCTTGCCAATGTCAATGACAGGAATGTTGATCGGACGGCCACCTGGAGAATGGGGAGTTGTGGATATTACTGGTCTCTCTCCCTGACTTTTCACATATCTCTCTGGTACTTCTTGGAGCTGCCTTTTAGCAAGTTCATCAACATTTTCAACTTTAATAATAGATCTTCCCCAGTTAGGTAATCTGTGGAAATCAATTGAGACCATCGTTGCTCTTTTAAATTAATAAAATATTTGATTTATTTGGTAGAAAAGATACTCTTTAATTATTGATACCAAGTTTAAGTAAGATCGACTACACCCTATACCTAAAAACTGCACGTTTGGAGACAAGATATTTATCCTTCAATCAAAAACACATTTAGTGCAAATTATAGATCAAAGGGAATAAAATCTTTGTGGAAAGTTATAGATGGTGTGGATGTATATAAAGCACTAGAGGTCAGCACTCCAAAGTTGAAAATTGCAAAAGTATTCATTTAAGCAGGAAATCCATGTGGGCTGACAATGTTGACGAATGAGAAAAGCGCGTTGAACAATAAAATTCCAACTTTGAAAATGGTCTGTGCGCCTTATTTATTTAATGAATTAGTCTGCATAATGGATGTCACCCATCTTAGACTCCCTAAAAAACAAGTAATCTTTAACGTATGATATAGAAACATATAAATCATGTAAATATATAATTTTTAATATTACATTTAGTTGATGATCGAATTAGTTGAGTGTTATGAGTCATGCAAATAATCATAATCAGTTTTACACGTATAATGAGATTTGAACCTCACTAGGATTGGAAATTAACTTATTTAATAAATTCATCAATATTTTATTGGTAATATATTTAATATTGTATTTATTTTAGTTATGATATTATTTGTCATTTGGCATAACTTAAAATGATATATTTAGATTCCAATATTTATGAAATATAAATATTTAATGATTGATTTAAAATTTGATAACTATTTGATCATCATAAGGCAATTTTTCTTTTTAGTTGGAGAAGATAATTGAAAAATTGTAATATCCAATGAAAAAAATGTGACGTGATGGCATCATTATTCAATACGGAACCCTTCAAAGGGTGAAACTATGTGACAATTTTAAGATATACATTTTGAGATTGATACATATTGATATTTATCAGATAGATGTATTTAAGATAGACTTAACTTACAATGACAATTGAGGTCGGTAGTGGACTATAATGTCCGTGAGGTGTTAACAATCAATAATTGACCTTAAATATGATGTTTAATTGATCATCATAATGCAATTTCAACCTTAAATTTGACTATTATATGGAGGTATTTTATTTTTCGTTAAAGAAGCTGATCTAAACATTGTAATATCTTGAGCATATAGTGGATTTTTTAGCCCTTTTTTACCTAGTAATATTTTTTCAAGTAGGACATAGTTGTGTAGGTAGAACGATAACATCATTCACCAATAAGCTGAAAATTTATAGAGAAGACAATGGAGCTATTAATTAATATGGTATGTGACAAATTCAAGATGGTCACCTTGAGATTGATATCTCGCAAAGTTATTCAAGTCGACGTATTTAAGATATATGTACTAGTTTTAATTTTAGATGGATTTCTACATTTTTTATTCTAATTTATACGTAAGTTTAAATTAAAACATAGATAAATTATTAATCTTATTACATCAAGAGGCATAAGTATGAGCCGATAAATGTCACCCATAATGATAGTCAAGTTGTAGGCCATAGTGGCAGTGGCAATGGCAAAGAGTGAGATGTCAATAAAAATGGCTAGGCTTAAATTGATGTCTATTTGATAGTTATATGAAGTTTTGACCTTAAATTTGACATTTATTTAATTCTCAAAGGGATGATTTGAACTTAAGGCCATTGTCTATTTAACTATCATGGGATAGTTTTGACCTAAATTTGACATTCATTTGACTATCATAGGAAAGTTCTTCTTACTTAGAGAAGGTGATGAAAAATTTGTGTTATCTTAGGCATAAAATTGAGTTTAAAACTCATTTAATTTTTCTTAGAAATATTTTTCGAGCTCATCATGCAATGGTGTAGCGAGATTGAGGTGATTTGTCACTAATCAATAATAATTAACAAAAACTGTGATGTAATTATTAATCACTTAGATATGTGACAAATGTAAAACATGTGTCTCAAAATTAGCATCTCTTGATGTTTTCCAAATAAATATATTAAGATATTTTTACTAGTTATAAGTTAAGGCAAAATGTAGAGAAGTGAGTATAATAGTGTTATATGTCAATAATATTATCTATTCTTAAATTTGACATCCATTTGACCATTATAAAATAATTTTTCTTCTTGTTTGTGTGTGTGTGTGTGTCCATATATATATATATATATATAGAGAGAGAGAGAGAGAGAACATATGGTGGAGTTTGGGCCATTCTTTTCTCCCAAAAATAGTTTTTTGAGTTTGACACAGAGGTGCAACTAGATTGAGGTAGTGGGGCTATGTCACTGATCAACAAAAAATTTGTGGAGAGGTTGATGTTTTTGATCAATTTGAAACCTTTAATAAACAAAACTAGACAAAATATTTCAATATTGATACATCTCAGCATATACCTAAATAGATATATCTAAGATATTTGTAATAGTATTTACAAGAAAGATTTAAATTGATCATATGAATGAAATAAAAAATAAAAAATAAATAAATTGAATTAAAGATAGACTTCTAAACTTTTAATATCTATATAGTTATGACTTTATTATTAGACTTTGATTTTCTTATAAGTTTTACTTTTTTAGTGTTTTGTAGAGAAAATGATAGAGTCATTAATCAATATGGAACCCTTTCAATTTAAATGAAACTATGTGATAAATCTTAGGCACCTTGAGAGCGATATATTTTGGGGTTTCAAAGGGTGAAACATGTGACAAATCTAAGATAGCTACATCTTAGAGTTTTAAATGGAAAAACTATGTGACAAATCTAATATAAATGCGCATCTCAACATTTTAAACAGAGAAATGATGTGACAAAGCCAAAATAGGTGCCTCAAGATTGATACATCTCGATGAAAAGATTGAATAAGCACATAAATAAAATATAAACATTTTTTAAATTAATTAAATTAGAAATTGGCTTGAAAACTTTAATGTTTATTTTCAAATTTTAATAATAGGTTTGAAATATATTCTTTCATGTAAAAAAAATTATTTTCTTGGATTTTAATAATATGTATGTGGTATTGTCACAAAGTAAAATTTGAATATGTTGTTTCCCTTTTGAAAGCAATATTTACCATTATACCATTATCTCATAGACTAGTGGGTTTTTTTGGATATTCAATTAATTATGCTTATACATATAATCTATAATAGCGACTATAGGGGTGGTGGAGATGGAGTGTAATTGTGTGAAGTGTCAATTAAAATGGCATACATAGTGCATATTTGTATGCCAAGCCTACCTCTGATTTTCCTTTAATGTTTTGTGAACTTATTAATAATTTATATTTAAAGAATTCAAAGATAAATAGTAAACATGAATACATTTATTCACAAGGAAGATGCAATTAATTCAAAGAAGACTTATATGTGCATGTGGGATTCTTGAGAATAGACTCCTAAGTCAAAGAGTATCATCGATTGATCTCTATTCTATTCAAACCTTAATATTTACAAAACCAAAGTATGTATATAATTCTATGAAGAGACTATGACTCTTCATTTTCACGACCTTTCGTTTTCAGGATTAAAAGAGCTATTAAACATCCATGTGCTTCATTATCCTACATGAGACCATAATTTATACAAAATACATTGTTGTATAGTTGTTCCATGTTTATATCACAAAAATGTTTTCGAATTATGATTCACATCTCCCTGTTAATGACCTTGACTATTTAAATTGCTAAGTGTTGAAGGAAAGGGATTCCCAACTTTGTATAACAACCCCAAAGAATATTTTTAAAATTTAGTGGCATAGTTCAATCACTAACTTTCCACTGAGCAACTAGATTTTGAAATTCATGTTTACGAAACATAATATCTGACATGATCTCCTAAATATATAAGATAGAAGGAAAATTAGAAGATAACTAGAATTTTCTCTATAGTATCAACCAATGAGTCTAATCTCTACAGTAAACCAATTCCCTTATAGTTCAACTACATTTTTTGAACAATTGAAGGGTTTTGATTTCCAAAGTACAAATAGAAACTTATCACCAATGCATGCAAGAGGTTGGTGGTGGTCAGGGACCATCACAAAATTTGGTTGTTAAAGGAAACTACAGATCGAAACTTATCCCCAACCCATTTGGGAAATGATTTAACAACTTCAAAATATTTACATATTATTTTAGGCACAAAAAACCCTCATTCTTATTGGGGACAAAGGGGGAAATGGTCTTACTAAATGGAGAACATGTTGTAATGCAGCGCTGAAGTGAGAATTTATAAGCTTTAGAGCTTTCAATATCACAGAAAACCCATTTGGCACAGAAACCAATGTCTTGTTTATGTATATCAATGACACAAAGTGATGAGTCTCTTATTGGTAATGATCTCTAGATCTTTAACTTTAGGGATAAATTTAATTTTTCTCTATTTATAATTTTATCTAAATATTTTTTTTCGTAAATTTTTATGGTAACCCTGAAACAATTATGGTCCATCAAACTTCTAAGTGGTTTTGTAGAATTCACAAAAGAATCCGTCCACTTCAAAAACTTTATCTATACTACTACAAATAACTCATTAAGAATGAGCAAAACATTATAAAATTATTGAACTTAAAAATTAAACTTGTAAAAAATATCGAAACATTCATGCAAAAGTTGACCCTATTCCACTATATCTTCTTAACCCTAAAAACCCATTTTATAATTATAAAAAAATGTTGAGGAAATATCAAGAAGATTAATAAGCCGGCCATAATCATAAAAACATAATCATAGAAACATTGCCCAGAAGTTAGAACCACACGCCGAATGGATAAACTTAAGAGATTTTGGGTATCTAATCAATTCTCATTGTGGGGGACCTAGAATTTCTAATCCACAATGCGAATTAGCATTTGGAATGAGTAAAACATCCCAAAATATGAAAAATATGTAAAATGCCGATCTTGGTTTAGTACGTCCACGTCATTGTCATCCCACTTAAATACAATACTAATTCCAATTGCCTTTATATCGACTAAATACAAATAACGTGGACCACTTTAAATTGATCAAGTACAAATGACATAGATCCCCTTAAATTGATTAATTATACATGACGTGGACCCCTTTCAATTGACCAACAAAAAGCTTATATAAATGCGCTCCCTATTGGGTAGATAAATAATGAAGAACGGAACGCCCATTTTAATGGGGCATTACACGTGGCGTCCTCCACTCTCAAGTCAGTTCATGTTTTCCGTATGGTTTATATACTAGTTGTGATAATGAATTGTTTTTAATTAAACATTTACCTTATGTTGAAGGGGTTTTTAATAGGAATGTAGAACTCTGAAAACGTTAAAATATTTTTCAGGTGTAATGTAAATATTGATAGATAAATGAAGTGTTTTACTAATAGTTTAAAAAATCAATGAGACAAATTTAAATGAGAAATTTTAAGAATTTTTTGATAGAGATGATTTTAAAATTGATTCACTTTTTCATAAGATTAAGAGATGTCAATGCGAACAAAACAATTAAAGATAATGGATGTGAAATACATGTGATCAATTAAGAGTGTGCGCTGACAAGGATTAAAATCCTTGCTCTTATTTTTTCTTGACATGGATTTATGCACAATCTTGCATTTTGCATATAGATCAAAATGAAGAGAAAACTGCATTAATAGACTCAAATGAGAGAAACAATACTGATATAATCTTTAAGCTAACAAAATAAAAGAAAATGGAATACACACGAGATTACATATCATACATGATTTTACATAGGAAAACCATTTTGGGTAAAAAAAATATCATAACAATTCATTTAATGTATTAACTAAATTGTTTACAATATAAAAATGCACTGCGGAGTTCTATGATTCGTCTATTGTATGTGCAAGTATATATAGGTACATCAATAGGTAATTGCCAAAGTGGCAAAACCAAGGGACATATAAAATATGTGTTAAAACCACCTAATACATGCTAATATGGTTTCAAAAAAAATTGTGGTATTGCCGTAAACACTATTGGGAACTATCTAGTTTGCCACCATTTTCATTACACAGTCTTGTAGAATGTAAATCATATAAAATATACAACATATTTCTAACACAAAAGCGAAATGAGGTATAATTCAAAGGTCTTGTAAGGATAACACTCTTGATAATGCAATAAAAGCTAGGCATTAGTTTTCAATATTAACAATATGAACTATTGGAATTTCCAATGTTAGTACTCTGAAGTGACATTTATTAGGATTAAGTGAAATTATGAACTCCCTGCATCTAATGAACACTTTCTATAGATGCTCCAAACGTTCATTTTTATTCTTGGAGTACACATTAATATCATCTTGATACACAACTATAAACTTGTTAATTACCCATTCGAATGCAAAATCCATAACTTGTTGAAATGTTGAGTTGGCATTCATCACCTTGAAAGGCATCCTCATATAAAAATACATGCCCTAAGGCATTGTAAATGTAGTCTTATGTCTCTCAGATTCCTTTACCAAAACCTTGTTATACCCTCAGAAACCATTTAAAGTGGATAACATCTCTAATCCTTTAACAATTTGCAGTAGGTTATCTATATTCGGTAAGGGGTAATTATCCTTCAAAGAGGCTTTGTTCAAATTTTATAAATCCACACACAAGCAGATGTCAACATTCATCTTTCATATAGGGACTAAGTTTGCCACCCATGATGAATACTTCATGGACTGAATAATTCCACCATCCCCTTATATAACTTATCATGCATCTTGGTGGACAAGATGGATTTGACAGGTCTTTGTTTCTACCTAAAAGGTTTTCTATCAAGTTGGAATGGGATAACATGTTGAAATAAATCTTCCCTGTATGCTTTAAAATTGGAATATTACTAGGCCAAACAATCCTGGAACTTTTTTAGTAGCTGCATAAAATCTTGTTTTTCTACTGCACTCAGTTGAGTACCTAGCCAAACTTTCTTGGGATGCTTGTTAGATCCCAAATTACACTCAATCACATATTTTGAGATAAAAAGATCTCAATTTTTAATTCTATTGGCTCCATCAAATGATGCTTATAAACTCGTCAATCCCCTAGGGAGAGTGTTTGTCTCTAGTTGAATGATGTCTTTCCCAAATAAGGTTTCTTTTCCATCACATACCTCAACCATGGATTCCAAGTCTAGCAACTAATCTTAAAAATTTACTTCACAATTTAGAAACCTTATTATTTTTTCATCATCATCATCAAAAACATTCCAATGATGGATATTGTCTAGGATTGAAGGCCTAACCATCACCTCTACTTGATACTGATAATGAGGGTTCATATTTGCAAATTCAAACTGAGCACCTACCCTACAAGTCTATCATCTTCTTTGTTGTATCTTCTATCATGATCACTAATGTTGAAAACATCAAAGAACTCTAAAATTTTGATAAATCATTCCTATATTGTTTCAACCTTTTATATTTGGTGGCATAAACATTTCAGACCTGCCTAACCACTAGCTCTAAATCACACTTTATAATCAAACATGTAATAATATGTTTACGGGCAATTCTCAAACCAAGAAAGAGTGCCCCATACTTAGTAGTATTATTCATGCACTCAAAGGATAACTTGAAAGAAAAAGAAAAATATTTTCCATTAGGGGCATAAAAGATAACCCCCACTCCATTTTTGAGATTGGAGAAAGCCCTATCAAAACACATTCTCCAAACATCAACACTTTCATTGTCAAACACATCATCAAGAACAAATGTTTTTTCAACAACATCCACATTTCCAGCAAAGTTAACCAACTCCACATTCATGTATAACACCTCATTTAAACCTTTTTTCAGATCTTTAAGTACATGCAACATCTTATGCTCTCTATGAAGTTTGACCATTTTACCCTAATAAAGAATGGTGACATTATAAAGGTCCATTTGAGCACTATGACCCATGTAACCCATTCTTTTGAAAATAACATCGTTGACTTAAGCAAAAAGTCTAGAACTACCACATCCATATTCAAATATTCACCTGGATGAACTACCAACTGTAATACTAACCCTTTGAATTATCCAACAACTGGCACATCTCGAGAGTCTATAGCATAACACATGTCAAAACTTGATGTGATTTTCACTCGAAATTCATTAAGGACACCCAGTGGAATCCCATTGTAATAAGCTAGGGAATCAAACATATAATTATGAACAATCAAGCCATTAATCAATAGGGTTATATAAACTAAAACAACATCCAACTGACTTTCTATTAGTGAAGTCCCCAAATAGACCTTCGAGGATAGTTAAAAAACCTCATTTGACTCTTCATCTTCATTAAAGGGTGCTTGGGTTGAAGTAATCTCATTTGTAGCTGAATTCCCACTAAATTCCAAATATTCAAATACCTTCTTCCTATGTTCAAGTATCTGTAATAATTCAACAAGTGGTATGGTGATCTTTAATTGATGCAATACTTGGGGCCATACCATAGACACTTTAATGAGGAAGGGGGTAATTAGAAGGAAGAGTGACAACATCTTTAGCTAGAATATAGTCATTTAACATCAATGGTAGAACAAACTGGAATGAGTTAGCATTTTTAACAGTAGTCTTCAAGGGTGGATTTGTTCTAACATCACTCACACCTTTAGGAATAGTAAGCAACAAAGGTATCTATTCATAGCTGGAGCACCTCCTTATTTATTAATTTGAGAAATATGTGCTAGATTGAAATATTGAGGGATTACTATAGTTTTATTAATTTCCTTGCATCCCCTATTAATGAAGCCAAAAACTAACAAGATTTTCTTTTTTAATAGGCCAAGATCTTGAAACAATACTCAAAATTGATTTGTATTGATTGCTTGAAATAATTAAAAACCCACACCATGCTTAAATAAGCCTCAACCTAGATTTCAAGTTGACATGCAAAAATTAAAAAAAAAATATATCTAAAATAAAACTTATATTTTTAGTAGGTGTTATTTTTAGTAAGTCACATATGCATGTGAATGCAACTTGAAAAATATCTCAAAATATTGTAAACACAAATATTGACCTATGGAACGAAATTCAACTAAAGTTGACTTTCAGTTCTAAAAATATACAATTTTTCAAAATGGAAAAATATCGAAAAAAAAAAAAAAAAAAAAAAAAAAAAAAACAAAATTTTAAGACCCTATTTTTTCTACATCATTCTCCTTTCATTGAAAACAACTCAAATCTCATGATTTTTCTTTATTTTACTACTACCATTTATCTTTATCAATCTTCTTCAGCTCTCATTTTGTAATCCAAGTGTTGTCTTCTTGCTGAAATCCTTCCCATTAGACCAAATACCTATTATAATTCTCTTGCATTGTGCTCACTATCTTCATATCTAAAAACTACACTATCTTGTCCTTATTTTCCTTTGGAACCTACTTCTACCAATTTACTTCATCATCTTTACCATCTTCTCCATGGAGTTCATATAAATCTAAAACATTAAAACTAGAGAAATATCAAAATTCTATGGTAAGTTCACCTCATAAGTGCTATCATTTATTTTATTCACAATTCTATATGGTTCAATTTTCTTGTACTTCAAATTATTATATGTTCCTTTTGTAATCCTCTCTTTCCTCAAATAAACCATTACCATGTCTCCTTCAAATACCTTGTATCTTCTTCTAACATCTATTGCTACTTTATATTTCTCATTATTTTCTTGCAACTTTCTTCTTACTCCTTCGAACTGCTGCATATGCTTTGCAAATACTTCTGTATTATCACTAATTCAATCTGCAATTGGAAATTGTACCAAATATAAAATACCCATAGGATTTATCCCAACAATAATTTAAAAATATGGCTTCCCTATTAATCTATTCATTGAACTATTATATCCAAACTCAACTTGTGGTAAAGCCAAGTCTCATTGCCTTGGCTTCTCTCCCACTATACATCTCAATAAATTTCCCAAGATCCTATTCACAATTTCTATTTATCCATTTATTTGTGGGTGATATGCACTACTGAATTCTAGCTTATTACACATCTTCCACAAAGTCCTCCAAAAATGACTTGAAAATTTTGTGTCCTTATCTGAGCGAATAGTTTTTGAAACACCATGCAATATCACAATATCCATAAAAACTAATTATGAAATTCTAGTGGCATCATTAGTTCTCTTACATGTAATGAAATGAATCATTTTAGAAAAACTATCTACAACAAAAAAAATTGAATCGTTACCTCTATGTGTGTTTGGCAATCCCACACAAAACACATACTCAAATTTGTCCATGGTCCTCTTGAAACCGGTAATGTCATGTAAAGTCCAGTATTTTGTGCATGTCCTTTTGCCACCTAACATATTATGTAGCTTGATACATACCTTGTCACATCTCTCTTCATCTTTAGCCAAAAAAAATTTTCCTCCACCAAAGCCATTTTCTTTGTCTTACCAAAATGCCCAGTGAAACCACTCCTATGTAATTCTCTTATTATATTGTCTGATAGAGACCCAATTGGAATGCATAATTGTTTCCCTTTGAAGAGATAGCCTTCTTGTATAAGATACTCATCATGAATAGCATCTATCTGACCTGTTAATGGATTTATGCACTACACAACTATCTTGCTAAAATATGGATCAATATCATATAATTCTTTAATAGATTCAAATCCAATTAATTCACTCACCATAGTAGTTAATAACGCTACCCTCCTACTCAATGCATCAGACACTTGATTCTATTTTCCTAATTTATGTTTTAACATAAAATTATATCCCTGGAAGAAAGAAACCTGCTTTGCATGCCTACTATTCAACTTGTTTGTGTATTCACATACTTCAAAGCCACATGATCTGTAAATAGTATAAATTCCTTGGGCACTAGATAATTCCTCCAATGTCATAATGCTTGTACAATTGCATAAATTTTAACATCATACATAGAATACTTTGTGCTTACCTCACTTAATTTCTCACTAAAATATGTTATTGGCTTTTCTTAACTCAGCACAACACCTACTCCCATAAATGAAGAATCACAATCAACCTCAAACACTTTGTTAAAATACAATAATGCTAAATTTTGTCTTTCTATAATATTTTTCTTCAAAATTTCAAAACTTTTTGTGGCTACTCTAGTCCATGCAAAATATTTTCCTCTCATGCAAAATATTATTGGTACCATAATACTACTAAGTTTTTAATAAGTGTCAAAAATTGCTAAACCATCGAAACTTTTTACCACTATAATACTTTTTACAATAAGCCACTCAATTATTGTCTTTATCTTTTCTTCATCCATTTTATCACCATCTGTTGAAACTAAAAATCTCAAAAATACCAAACTATTCTACATAAAATTTCAATTCTTCAAATTTCCATACTTCTCCTTTCTTAACAAATCTATTACCATTCTCAAATATTGTAACTATTCTTCTTTAGTGTTACTGAATATCAAAATATCATAAAAATAAACAACCATAAACTTACTAATATATTCTCGTAGCACTATATTCATCACCCTCATAAATGTACTAGGTGCATTAGATAATCCAAATGGCATCACCATCCACTGATATAAGCGATCACTAGTCTTGAATGT
Organism: Torreya grandis; assembly: GCA_037957365.1. Lineage (NCBI taxonomy): Eukaryota > Viridiplantae > Streptophyta > Pinopsida > Cupressales > Taxaceae > Torreya > Torreya grandis. Next base: position 2,493,291 of record JARHVA010001875.1, read on the forward strand.
AGTTTTACACTCATCTCCTTCACAAATTTGAATATGATACTAACCACTCCTTAGATCAATCTTGGTAAACTAGTTTTCTCCTACAATCACATTCATCATATCATCTAAACAAGATATAAAAAACCTATACTTTATTATAATTTTATTAATTGCTCTACTATCGACACGCATTCTCCATCCTACATTTTTTTTTGAAGTTAGTGACACTAGCATTGCACATGGACTCATACTCTCCCTTATCACCTTCTTCCTTATCAATTTAGTAACCTATTTATTTAATTATGCATGTTCTCTTGGACTCATACTATAAGTTATTTGATTGGATAGAGTTGATCTTGGAATCAAATCAATGTGATGTTGAATATCTCTCTTCGGTGGTAAACCATCTGGTAACTCATTAGGCATAACATATGCATATTCTTTCAACACTCTTACTACTTTTATTGGTATTAGCACCATTTTTGTTTCTTCATTCTTTTCTACTAATACATAACAATAAGCTATTACCTTCATATCTTGGATAAATTCTTTAATAAAGAGCATGGTTTTTGTCTTCTGTTCCTCTTTAATAGGTACCAAAACTACCTTTATACCACCTTTCCAAAAGGTGAATGTATTCTTTGCTCTATCAAGAACTACTTTCATGTCAAATTTCCATGATCTCCTTATAACATATGACATGCATCTATCAGAATAACATCACACCATATTTCATCATTATACGTTTTTCCTATAGAAAACTTGATTAAACACCTATTATCTACTGTAATATCATTCCCTTTCTTAAAACATGAAATCCAGTAAGCATTAGGATGCTTTTCACATTGAATATTTAGTTTCTCTATCATTTCTTTAAAAACCATATTTTCACAACTACCACAACCTATAATTACTTTGCAAACCTTTCCACCCAATGTACATCTCATTTAATTTTTTTTATCACAGTCATGCATCACCACCTTATTTATTTAAAATGTGTTCCTTCCTCAGAGTGATTGTGGTTCTTCTCATCATGGGATTCTCTCCAACATCTATTGGTGCAACTTCAGTATTCTACTCTTCTATTTTAATCTCAACTAGATTTACTCTAGGGTAATCTTCTTGCCTCCTTTCTTGATCTTCATAGTTTGAACACTCAAATTCTATGTGCCCTTCTTCACCACACCTATAATAGACATAAGATTTTTTTTGATTTAAAAACCATAATCTAGCACCATCGTAACCTCAACCTCTTCGAAATCTTCTTCCTTGTTGCTGGTATTGAAACCCTTTCCTATTATCATCTTACCTTTCTGTACCACGTGATGATTCACATTTATTGGCATTAAATCCAAATTTGAGGGTATTAAACCCACCTCATCCCCTTATTTGAGGGGATCCACCTCTTCTTGGAGCAGTATATGTCCTTTTAAACTTTTGTCTAATTTATTTTTCTTCTACCTTCAAATCTAATTGATAAGCCTCCTCCATGTTAAGTATTATATGCATGCTTAATTCATCTCAAATATAAAATTTTAAACCATTTAAATACCTTTTAGCCATCTAATCTTCTATTTCAACATAGTCCACTCATATGAAAAGATTATAAAATTCATCTATAGACTCTTGTATACTATGAACTTTTTGACTCAAATTCAAAATATTCTGTATAGGGTTTGTGCATAATCCATAGGAAAAAATTTATCCCTCAACTTCTTCTCTATCTTTTTACACATATTAATCTACTCTTTACCTTTTCTCTATCTCTCTTTTTATAGGTGATCCCACCAAATCATTGATTCAGTTTTTTGTATGAAATATTTACCTTATTGTCTTCTCTTATAGTCTTCCACATGAAAAACATCTCAATGCTATTCAATCAATCAATCAACTCCTCTGATTTTAAACTACCTCCATAATCTAGAACATCAACCTTAATTCCTCCATTTCTTCCTTCTAAATCCTAAACCATCCTCTCTTCTATCAATGGTGGCTTCTCTTGCTGCTCTTCTTCTTGTTGAACTTCTTCATCATGATTTGTGTTTCCTCATCACCTCCTTGTCTTTTCTACTGATTAGTTATAACCTTTGTTAATTGTTGAAATTTTCTCTGTAGCTCTTATATATTCTAATTCATCTATGAAACACCTCCTCATCCTCTTACCATTATTTACTCCTCCAAGATTTGAGCTTGCTTTGATACCTGATAATGAAGCCAAAAACTAACAAGAACAAGAAAATTGCCAATAGGCCAAGATCTTGAAACAATACTTAAAATTGATTTGTATTGATTGTTTGAAATAATTACAAACCCAACCCATGATTAAATAAGCCTCAACTCTGATTTAGAGTTAACATGCAAAAATTCTTAAAAAACTAACGTCTAAAATAAAACATGTAATTTTAGTAGCTACTATTTTTAGTAAGTCATGCATGCAAGTTTATTCAAATATATTTTAAACACTAAAATTAGCCTATAGAATGAAATTCAATTGAAGTTGACTTTCAATTCTACAAATATACAATTTCTAAATATAGAAAAATCATAAAAAATTTATTAAACTAAATTTTTGGACCCTATTTTTTCTCCATCACCTACCCTTGGATTTACAGGGATAGTCTCTTGAGGAGAAACAACTTGTTTCTTACTTCTCAGACTATACTCTTTTTCTTACGAAACTACTACATTATCTAGCATCTACCTATCCTCAAATGAAGGCATTCCCACACATTTCTTAATAATCATTGATCATAAAAATTAAAAATCATGATTAGAAAATTCATATGCTTATGTCATGTTAACATCACAAAAAACTTTAGAATTTAGGACACGTACCTTTTGTAATGCAATCCAAAACTTATCAATAGTGGTAGCACTCAACAATGTTGTGGAGGCAAACATTTTACTTCAGGATACCTGATAATCAAACATTAAAATCTTGTCATCTTCAGACGTAGATTCAGGTTCCTATGCATCTTCATTAATTTGTTGAGCAGTGTCATAAGGAGGATGGGGAAGAAAACACATATCACACAAATCAATGTGAAGGTCATAATTTATAGTTTTCACTTTGTCATTCAATAGATCTAGAACTTCCTTTCTAGCTCATTTATTTTGGTTTTTATCATTTCTTTCATCATGGGTAGGATTCTTCCCTCTATCATTGTCTCTAATGTGAAAAGGGGTTGTCCCTTATGCTTGATTCAGATTTTGATTTCTCTCTTAAATTTTAGATCCATGAATGATCCAAAACTCAGAAGCTTTGGTTGAAAGACAATTCAAGAAATAAGAACAACACAATTGTAATAATGCTATCTCTAAGAAGAAATATTTTATTGATCAAATTTGTAGACCCAAACATATGCCTATCTCTAAGAAGAGATGTTTGAATTCCATTTTAGTTTACATCTTCATTTAAATACATTTTGAAGGTAGGAGGAGGATGTGGAAGGTCACCAATCTCAAGGGAGCTCAAGTGGTTTGACTTTTATGATTTACAATAATATAAAATTTGAGAAATTACTATTTTTAGATTGCACTACTAAAATAGAAATTTGGGGTACTTTAATTTAGATTTGGGGGGTTAAAACCTATTAAATAGAGCTGTATACCATCTCATGGTGTTCCCTTCATTCTTATCTTTCCAACGGTTCAAATGGGGAGTTAAATGGAGGTATGTTGCAAAAGTTATGTCTCCCAGAAGTTTTGCCACCAATTGGGGTAGAACCGTCACCTAAATTATCACCTAAAATATTACTCAGATCATTCCTCCCTACTTGATAAGTAATGGTACCCATTGCATCAATATTTATCATCAAGTATGGTAGTTGTAATTTGATTTGATTCCTGATGCATACTTAGAATTGACTGTGATTTGTGGAGTTGTGCTTTATGGAGCTATGCAGGGCTTGATTCTTTATCATTTCTATTTGACTATCAGTCTACGAATGGAAGGCTGTGAACTTATTTAGCTTGGTATGTCTTCGCTGCTATTGTTATTTTATTTATGTAGTGAGGTTTACAACATTGACACTTTTGGATTCCTATGGCTTCACAACCATGAGAATGAATTTATTTGCACTAATTAGGGAGACAGATATAGAAGTTCATACCTCTGGTACCCTATGTCACCGTGTTCCAAGAGTGAAGGTGATATTTCAAGTTTTTGATTCATAGATTCCATGTTGATCACACATGAATGGCTGACCAAAGAGTACATCATAAACATCTAGATTGACCACATCACATAAGACCTCATACTAGAAATGTTTTATTGCATATGAGAGAAGAAATTGGTGGGTGACACGAAGGTTTCTCCCTGGACTCAACCATCCAACACTGTACGCCTTTGGGCGAGGTTTTATTGAAAAATTTAGGCTTTTCACAACATTAGTAGAAATAAAATTATTTGAACTCCCACTATAAAGAATGAAATGCAGAGGCTTACCTTTCACCCATAACTTAGAGAGAAAAAACCTTTCCTTTTCATGTAGCCTCTCCTCGTGGATCTATGATGAAACAACTATGGCATCGCGCTCAACATCTATAATCTCTTCTTCATCCTCTTTGACCGTAGGGTGTGTATGAGGTAAAGTAGTAGATGTTGAGGATTCTGACTCAAAAAGTAGGGACTTGATGGCTCGACATTCTTCTTTCGAGGTCATTCTAGATTTATGGTAATCACACCATTTACTAGTATTCCCTTCCTTTGGAATCCAATTTTGGGCTCATGATTGACCTTTTTTATCACTATTCTATTTTATAAGATGACTCTTTGTATTCATTATTCCATGTTTCTACTCAATCTTCATTGTGAACTTATACGCCTCATCGAGGGTTTCTAGATTGAAGAGTTCCAGCTCCCCCCCATATATATCATTATATTGCATCATGATATTTGAGAACCTTATGTTTCTCACTTTCCTAGATGTCCAATCTCATAGATAGAGAGTGAAAAATGTCAGTGTAATCTTGAAAAAACTATTCCTTACCTTTGAAAAGTTGTTGCCACTCTATACATAGATCATCATATGCTCTAATGGGGTAGTATTCTTCTTTTATAGCTTCTATGAAATCATCCCAGGTAGGTTCCACCTCAAGGCCAATATCATCCATACTGAATCTCTTCTTGTACACTTCTCACCAATTTTTGATAGGCAATGATGCTTTCAAAAGAGCAAAAGTGATCTTCTCTTTATCAATGAATTTATTCATAGAAAAGTAGGAAGTCAATCGATCAAACCAATTTTATACTGCATCAACATTGATTTTGCCTTAAAATTGAGGGATATAAAAATTCACCTGAGCCTTGAAGGGTGTTGGGGCACTAAAAAGATGTGGTAATGTAAACGAGGAGCCATAATTTTCCATCAACATTTGTTGGAGAATTTGGGAGAATTATTATACCATCTATGTGTGCTGCTGTTAGAGGGCTTCATTAAGAATTTCCTTGAAAGGATCAGATGTCTCAGTTTTGTCTACCATTTCAGGTCATTTAGAGTGAATATGTGGATAGTTTGGAAGCTTTGTTGTTTTCCACCCAAGCTTCTTGTAGCCTGACCTCATCCTTAGGATCATACACTCTCAATACAAACCAATCTAATACAATTGATCAAAAACATAGAAGCTTTGGTTGAAAGATAATTCAAGAAATAAGAAAAACACAATTTTAATAATTCTATCTCTAAGAAGAGATGTTTTATTGATCAAAATTTTAGACCCAAACATATGCCTATCTCTGAAAAGAGATGTCTAATTTCTATTTTAGGTTACATCTTTATTTATACACATTTAAAAATTATGATAATGATGTGGAAGGTCACCAATATTGAGGGAGATTAAGTAGTTTGACTTCCATGATTTACAACAATACAAAATTTGAGGAATTACTATTTTTAGAAACGTACTATTTTTAAACTACACTACTAAAATATAAATTTGGGGCACTTCCATTTAGTTTTTGTCAATCAAACTGAGCTACATTCCATCTCATGGTGTTCCTATCATTCTTAGATTTCCAATGGTTCAAATGGGGAGTCAAATGGAGCTATGGTGCAAAAGTTATGGCTCCTGAAAGTTCTGCCACCAATTAGGGTAGAACGATCACCTAAATTGTCACTTGAAATGTTGTTCAGATAAATGAGGTAGCCCCTTCTCATCTCTAGCCAAATTTTATGACATATCCTTGACAGTGGAAGTCAAGGTCTTCAGAGTCTCCTCAAGTTTGTTCGTCTTAGCGGACTAAATTTTTACAAGATTGATTAAATTCACATCAACTCACTTGTTCAAAGGTTTACCCATAACCTTTATGTTGTTTTCAATTTGGATGGCCATATTGAATTTCAATCTTAGGTTTTTAGGAGCCTTGACCCTTAAGTAATATGTAACCTTCTTTTCAAAGGCATCATAATATTTAATTAGGGAATGCATATGACTAGGTCTAATATTCTTAGGTAGCCTCATCATAGTATTGTTGAATCACATATTAATATCTCATCTACACTCATTAATGTTTTTATTTATGTTTTAAATTATATAATAAGGAACCTAGGATCAATCCTATCATTGTGGTATATTTATAAAACATTCTTTATTTCTTTCCATGAATCTATGCATCCATAGGGAAGGGAATTGAATCACTCATGAGCATTTTCTTCCAACATGTGCACAAAAAACTTAATGCAAACATCCTAATGCTCAACCTCAAAATCACCAATGATAATGTTGAAATACCTAAAATGATAATCACCAGTCACTACATTATTCCCTTGAAACTTAAGAAGGTGGTTCCTTACTTCATTGAATACTTTATTGGGGTAACCCTCCATTTCATCAAAATTAATAGGTCTAAATATAGGAATCTTTAATGTAGGATGCTCATTCTCATCTTAATCCCTATGCCTTATGATTGGGTCAATGGTAGGTTCAAGATCAGATGATAAATTGTTGTGAGGGGGTGATTGAGGTAGACTTGATGGATCAAACATAGGAGGAGATTCACCTAGTTGAAAAGGTGCTAGGTAATAAATTGGACTATAAGTCTCTAAGTTAGTAGGATAGCTATATAATATTCAATAATAGGAATTTTAACCAAAATTTTTTTATGTGTACCAAAATATTGATAGTCAAAACACTTCTTTGCTATAGAACTTTGTCCTTCAATTGGCCTCCAAACTTGTCTCCTTTTATGAACACATAAGGGTGAAACAAGCTACTTTGATGAGTCACCTTTGAAGGATGATATTAGTCCTAAATTTATAAGGAGGAGAATGATCCCAACTAAAATAAGATATTAACATGGGCACTGATCTTTCTTGAAGCCAGATGATATGTTGCAGTGCCCACTAGAAGGAAACATCTAGAATATAATAGACTAAAAACATGCAGTGATACATAAGAAACTATATGTTATTGAAGTCAGTGATGAGATATAATAACAAAGAGATTGAAAAAAATAGATTCCCATTCAAATGAAAAATCACTTTACAACATGAACAAATTAACAACCCTAATAATAAGAAGCTCAACAAAACTGAGTTTATCAAATCTTCCAAGTCCCCCAAAATGTCCCTAATGAAGTGATACGTAGTTGATGGCCCAAAATAGTAAATCATGTTCAAATAAACTCAAATTTATAACACATGAGATAAGTAAAATTTGTCTGAAAATATACAATTGAGGTTATTGAATTAAACATTCCAATACAAAGAACATTAGAACATGAACTTACACAACCCTTTGCAAGAGTCCCCGGTAACACAAGTGCTAATGTATCGATGTTTAAATCCCTAGAAATGGTACCCGTGAAGTGTTGATGCTATTGATGGCTAATATATCAAACTAACACAAAAAATTAGGTGTAAAAATTGATAAAGCATAACAAATATAGCCCTGTGTAAGAGTCACTAGCAACATAAGTGACCAAGGATCGATTTTTAATCCTAGGCAACAACAACATTGATGTGTTGATTCCCAGTTCTAAGCCTTTTGCACTCATCCTTGCATACATGGATAGTATGGAAAACAATGATGAAAAAACCATAAATCTATCATTATATCTAAGTGAGGGTTTAGCATCAAGATGGACAAAACATAGACAATGATTTAAAGATACCGACAAAAAGTATGGTTAGCTCCCTTTTACTTTTGGATTTGCCTAGACCAAGGTAAGAGGGCCTAAGGGATAGGTTTCTCACATGGAGGGATACTATAGGTGAATCTCCATGGATAATATTGACATGCAAAAAACACAAATCTATCTAGGGCATAACAAAACTTATTAACTCCACTTGGTAAGAGTTGTCTCACAGAATAAACAAATGCTCTAGGCCAAACACATGGTACTATACATAGATGGGGATATGATTGAAACCTTCTTTTATAATTTTTTTTTTGAACACTCTATGCCAAATGGGATATTACAATGCTAGGATTCAAAGTGAAAAATACAAACACATTTCATAAATGCAACTTTTATGCATCTGCAAGCAAATAAAACCTAAAATAGTCAACATGGTGTATTATTTGCTAGGCACGATACTATAGGATGAATTAGGTAGTTATAAAAGAGTGGTGTGGTGGTTTTAAAAAAGTAAGAATTCATTTAATAGACATGACATCATTCATTTTCAATAAATGTATAAAAATGAAAGACAAGCTAGGGAACTATTAGGAATGAGTTGCCTGCATTGGTTCCAATACAATGCAAATATTCAAATGATTCTAAAAAATCATAAAGCATACACTACAAGTAGATATTCAAATGATTTATCATATCAAATCCATAAATGTAGTGTGCACTTAAAAGGTTATCACCAACACATTTCGAAATCACAATGCAAAAAGGACATTATAATTTAGACCTACACCCACAATAGCTCCCACCATTGATAATCATAAACTAAATACCCAATCACCAGATCATGTAAAATATATTACTGCATTTTATTGATAAGATACAACATAAATCATAGCTATTTTCCACTAAATTGAAAGCAAACATTACATACATCATTGTTCACAATGTGATCATGGCGGGAAGCATGGCGAGTTTATTCTTGAATAGTGGAGACATATACATGCTCTCAGAGCTTGCTAATGGTTGTACAACTACAACCACCTTAGGAAGAGAAATAAAATGCACACTGTAAAGATCTTAAAATTTGAAAGAGCTTAAGACCTAAGAAATCCAACAACAACCTTGAAAATAGGACAAGCCCTATTTTTATACAAATTTATGACCCAAAATATTCTAGGAATATGATTTAGCTGAAACATGCCCTTTGTCATGCTTGGGATCTCATGTTTTTGAAAGGGAATGAATCAAGCAACTACTTATCCATGTCATGATGAAGTTTGTTAACAAACCCTTGCTCTCCTTGACTCGAAATTCATTGTAGCTGGGTTTGAGGGAGAATATTACCTTAGGAGCCAAACAAACTCCTTGTCCTCTTGTGTAACAGCTTGGCTATGCCTTCAATTAATCATTTGGATAGATGGAAACTTCAGGGCAGCTGTCCTTCTTCTTGTGCAAACCATAGAATGATCCATGCTTTTTAATGATTTTAATGGAATACTCCATTTGTGATAGAAACCAAGAAGGATCCATGGCAGTTTGAAAAATCTCCTTGCAATGGCCCACCTTGGCCTCACAAACCTTGAAACATTGCTCTTCTATGGAGTTCTTCAACACAAGCAAAATATTAGAAATGACAAGACTTTACTTGTTTTTACCCATGGTGCTTTTTATTTCAACATTCTTTTCCACATTTTGATTTTTTTCCTTTTGACATTTTGGGGTTGCTGCCAAACTTTATAATGCTTAAGTGCATTATTTTACCCTTTTTTGCTTTATGAAGAACTTTGGGTCCCATTTGCTTTCACCTTCTTTATATGGAGAGATTTCAGACCCCAACTACAACTTTACAAGTTGGCAGAAATCTAGAAGTTAGCAGCATGTTTTCAATTTTAATTTCACAACTTGCACTCTGGAGTAGTAGTTCCCCTCAAAAGTTTCACCATGGACTTGGGAACTTCAAGTGCAATTTACAATTTTCAAAAAAACAAAGTTGCATTTCTCAATAAAAGTTTCGCTTTGCATTCTAACAACATGTTGACTTGCAGGTGGAAGACATCTAAGTGTAATTTGCAAATTGCACATTTGCAAATATAGAGAATGGCATCCCTCCTTGAAATTTCCTGCAGACCTCCATTTGAGTTGACTTGTTCCAGCTTCACTCCAACTCGGTTTAGAAATATCGAGCAAAACCAGACATGGGTCTCCAATCATTTCTATAGACACTGATAATTTTCATTTGTATAAACTTATTTCCTAATCAATGCAATAGATTCAACAAGGCTGCTGTCTTTCATTTTTTTCGGTTCAAATTCTTCAACTCGGTCTAATGGAAATGAAACAATTTCAATATCTTGTTTTTCTGGACATTTGAAGATAGTGTAGGCAGAGTACTATTTTCATGAGATACAATTCCTCTAGCCAACTGAATTTCTTATGTTTTCAACTATTCTGCTGGCTGAGTTGATAAGTCTATTTGTAAGGTATCAATGTCTATAATCCTAGGATGTTCAACCTCTTGAGTTTCTGGAACTGATAGTGTTGACATCAAATCTGATATACATTGTACTACCTTTTTCTTCTTCTCAGTTAATTCATTTAGAATTATTGCATTGCTCTGGAAAAGTGGGTTGCTGTCATTTTAAAATGGACTTGCTGGGCGCTTTTGTTTCACCATATGAACAGAAAGTCTATGGTCTAGAGTATCATCTTTAGAATTATCACCAGTGCCATTTACCAGACCCTTTTTTATTCCAACTTGTGGGCGTTTATGTCCAATATCTTGATGCATATTTTCCACAGATTTTCCAAATAGCATAGCTTCTGGCATGTAAGAGCGGTCCTGTCCATTTATTTTTCCAACACACAAAGATAGACATTCTTTATTTTTCAAATAATGCAACTTTATGATTTCAGACTGCAAAGACATATCATTTACACCCTCATCCTTATGTATACAGCCATTTCCCTGCATTCTATTTTCAAATTCCATGCTAGAAACATGTACAACAGTAATTTCTAGAGGTCTAGAGATCTTTTGTCCATTCTCGCATACATCATCATATTTTATCAGCTTCTCCAAAGGGTTAGAGACAATCATATGTTTAAATTCCATGGGATTCTGATCAGCTGTACAAGCTTTATTGGAATTTTTCTTCACACTTTGGGAGTTCTGCAATTCTTCATTTGCTTTTTAGAATCTTCCATTCTGTAGTGTGGAAGCATAATTTCTTTTACAAATCCACTGAAATATCTGTACACTGGTCAAGATGATCATGGATGATCACTGAGGATAGGACTTCCTCACAAAGAAATTTCAATAGGAAAAGTCCCTCTTCCACACTAAGTTGCCAGTACTCCTTTTCCGCCTATGATATAGCTAGTTTTCCTCTAGACTCAGAAAATGCACGCGTTTCAGTATTTTTGCATTTATTTTTGTACAAAGTTTCACTTAGCATCTCGGGAATAGGGGAAGACACTTCCTGTAATGCATCTTGACATTTTAAATAGGAGGGACAATACCAGTTTCCTTCTGGAATTTTTGCCAGTGGAGGGTTTCAGCAATATGTATGGTATTCTAAATCACAAGTAGCACAAAATGGCACGCTATCATCATCTTTATCAATTCAACATACTTTGCACACACCCTCTTCCCAAGGAGCTTTAGCAGGTTCAACAATTTTTCTAGAGCTATCCACAATAGTCTGTCTTAATTCTTTTTAACTTGTGCAATCACAGTATTATTCGCTCATTTCAAGCAGACTAAGCATCTAGTTTTCATAAAGTGACTCCAAGGTTTTTGAACGTGATTCAATAAGTTGTATTAGATTGGAACGAGAATGACAGGCTGTGAGAATGTTATTCCAAACATCTCGAACATCTGCTAAGAAAACATCATGTGAATCCCCATTTGTGGGTATGGATCCAATTTTTTTGGTTACTTGCCGACCCATCATGCCTACATTACTCGTTCTTATCTTCCCTAAAAATGTAGATTGAACAGAATCCATATCATCTTCACATGATGAAACTACAGATCCCTTGCTTCACATTTTTCAAAACTCTGCCCAACATCTGGAGTGTCATTATTTCGAGTATGGCATTGTTCATATGCACCATCTGGAGTGTCATCCCTTTCAAACTACTATTTGACTAATTAAAGGCACATGGCGAATTTTTTTTAGAACATTGAAACCTCTTTTGAGATACACGGGCTTGGGAAACTTGTCTACAATTTGGAAGTTGAAAACTTGCGTTCTCCTTTCATTTCTCCGCCGTTCACTATTGCTGGCCTTTCCATGTGATCAACAACTTTATTGCGGGATCCAAAAACTGGCATGCATTTTACAATATTCAAACTTGCATTTTGCTTTTCCACTTAATTTCTCTGCCTGCTCTCCTTTGCTGACTTGGCGTGTATGGCGGGTTTGGGAGATTGATGTATTAGGTTGAAAACTTGCAGAATGAAAACAGAGAAGAAAAAAGAAAACAACGCAACTTATTGGAAAGAAAAACCAACTAAAAATTTTCATTGACATAAAAGATTCGTTGAATCTTACAATAAGTAAACCTCCTTTGTTAGCTTAACTCACGCACATGCAATAGTTAGACCATCCCAGAGCATTTGTTATTCAAGCATGCAACAGTTACATCCGAGATCATCTGTTATTCATGGGTAGCAGAGTTAACCAAAACTAAGAAGTGGAGATAACTGGGAATAAGTAGTGCTAACACCCCCCCCTTAAGTCTAACTAAGGAGACAAAAAAAAAAAAGAGGAAAGAGGAAAAACCCTGTGGGAATAAAACCCCCCCTCAAAAGTACACTAAGTGTGCATGGAAACTACTGTGTTGCAGTGTTCTTCACACCAAGAAGGTCTCATAGAAAATGAAACTTTTGCTCAATAAATGTCTTTGTGAAGATGTCGGCAGTCTGTTCAGAAGTGGCACAGTATTGGAAGTCGATGACTCCATCATGTATCAATTCACGGATGAAGTGCATGTGGATCTCGATGTGTTTGGTCCGTTGCTGTTGTATGGGATCTCTACAAACCTTCAATGTACTCTAATTGTCACACCAAATGACAGTCAGACGATGAAAGAGGATACCAAGCTTAGCTAGGAAGTGTTGCAGCCAAATGAATTGAATGGTAACGTTGACTGCACCTCTATATTCAGCCTCTATTGATGATAAAGCAATGGTAGATTGCTTCTTACTTGACCAACAAATGGGCCCTAATCCCAAACTAAGAACATATCCTGAAGTGGACTTGTGATTAATGTTATCACCAGCACAGTCAGAATCAGTGTAGCCAATGAGATCCAAAACATAACTTGCTGAATAATGAATCCCATAGCAAATGGTTCCCTGGACATAGCGAAGTATAAGCTTGGCAGACTTCCAATGTAGCTCATGCAGCTCTTGCATGTATCTAGAAACAACCCCCACTGCATATGAGAGATCTAGACGAGTGTGAGTGAGATAAAAAAGACTCGCCACAAGTTGAAGGTAGTGTGTGCAATCAACCAATGGTGTTTCATTGCCATCTTCAAGCTTGACCCCTGGTAGGAAAGGTGTGATAGCTGACTTGCAGTCAGTCATGTGAAACCGAACCAAGAGATCTTGTGCATACTTGGATTGAGCAACTATGATTCCTGATTGATATTGGCTTATTTCAAGGCCAAGAAAAAAATGTAGGAGACCCATGTTTGTCATAGAAAATCTATCATGCAAAATAGTTTTAATTGCAACAATGAAGGTGGGTGAATCCCTTGTTATTAGTAGATCATCTACATAGAGTACTATAAGAAACAAAGAATCGGATGTTCTTAGCATATAAACATTTGGAACAGATTTGCATCATATGAAATTTTGAGATAGAAGATAAGAATCTATTTTAGCATACCAAGCTCTAGGTGGCTACTTGAGGCCATAGAGTGACTTCTTGAGTCTACATACCAATGAGGAATTTTGTATATACCCTTGTGGCTGCTCCATGTAGATCTCCTCCTCGAGATCACTTTGAAGAAATGCATTCTTCACATCCATGTGATGAACCTCCCACCTTCTTGATGTTGCAATGGCAAGAGCCAATCAAATGGAGTCCATTTTTGCCACTGGAGCAAAAGTCTCATCATAGTCAATGCCATGAACTTGTTGAAAACCTTTGGCGACCAACTGTGCTTTGTATCTGCTCACACGTCCATCTGCTGATTTCTTTGTCCTATAGACCCATTTACATCTGACAAGCTTGCAATTAGAAGGAAGTGGAACCAAATCCCAAGTTTAGTTTGCAATGAGGGAGTTGTACTCCTCATCCATGGCTACTTCCCAAAGTGGACTCCCTGTAGCTTCTGCATAAGTCTGATGGTCAAATGCTAGAACCACATAGGCATGCATCGACATGATGGGCTCGGTAGCTGAGAGTGCATGAGGGATTTCATATATATCAGCTAAGCTCCTTGTTCTTTGATTTTCCACATGGGATACTGAATCATCACTAGAATCCAAATCAAGGATTGGTTGTGGATCAACATATGCATGCTCATGTTCCTCTGAATCAGATTTAGAAATATTTGAAATAAGATCAGAATGATTATATGTATCTCTGAGACCTATAAGAGGAGGAAGCATAGAGGTGGTGACATGTTGTTCCTGAGATGCATGTGGAAGACTTTCATCAAAGTAGACACTCCTCTCAATGAAGAGTGTTTCTGTGGAAAGATCTAGTAGTCTGTATCCCTTTACACCATCTGGATATCCAACAAAGATGCATTCTTTGCTTTGAGGCTCCAAAGACTTCCTCTTATTTGTAGGAATGTGTGCCCAAGCACAAGATCCAAAGATGTGAAAATGTGTGACTTCTGGTTACATGCCTCTCCATGCTTCAAAAGGTGTTTGTCTTGTGACAGATTTGTGAAAAGATCTATTTTGTATGTACAAATCATAGTTGATTACTTCAGCCCATAATTTAGAGGGAAGGGACCTAACATGCAACATGCAGCTGGCCATCTCTTTCAAAGAACAATTCTTCCTCTTAGCTACCCCATTTTACTGTGGAGTGTATGGAATTGTGTTCTGCAATTTTATTCCTACTTCATCACAAAGATGTTGGACATCATTGTTGACACAGTCCCCTCCATTATCTGTGAGGAAGGTCTTGATCATTTTCCTAGATTGCTTCTCTACATGGGCTTTGAAAATCCTGATATTCTCAAACACCTCAGATTTAAATTTGAGAAAATACACCCATGTGTATCTTGTGTAATCATCAATGAATGTCAGCACATATCTGGCTTTGCTCATGGAAGGTTCAAGAAATGGACCCATAAGATCACTGTGAACAAGCTCTAAAGGAGAAGAGGCTCTCCATGCATTCCCCTTTGGAAACTTTTCTTGTGGATGCTTTCCAAGAGCACATCCTTCACAAATTCCATTAGAAAAGTCTATGGCTAGCAAGCCTTTAGCCATTCCTTGTTTGTTAAGTTGCTGCATGTATCTAAGATTTACATGACCAAATATTTCATGCCAAATTCTACTTTCATCATTTGCATGTGTTAGAAGTAAAGTAGAATCTGATTCAGCAACAAAATCAAAAAAAGTGTATAGATGAGATTGATGATTTGCCTTACCAACGACAATTTTGGAGTTGTCTTACATGTCAAATATGGTCACCGAATCAGGGGTGAATTCAACTCTCCTACCAGTTCTAGTATGTGTCTTTTGATACATAGAAAGAAGATTAATAGAAAGCTTTGGAATATGTAAGACATTCTCAAAACTTCCAATTCCAACTTCTACCCTCCCTATTCCAGTTGCCTCTATAGGAGAACTGTCTCCCATGAGAATAGGAGAACCAGAATATGGTTTCAAAGAAGAAAGAGCATCTTTTGTGGCTGCAATGTGGTGTGAATCTCTGGAGTCTATGATCCATGCATATGAAGAAGAATGAATAGCAATCAAAGCATGAGCATTGTCTCTTATTTCAGGTGCTTTTTCTTCCTACTTCTTCTTGGCACTCTCAGGGATAAGGCTACCAAGATTATGTTGTTGAAGTGTCTAAGCCAAGAGATCAATGGTCTTCTTCATGCATGATGATTCTGGATGGTACCCACGGTTGCAATAGCTACACTTTGATTGGCCCTTTTTGTCCTTCTTTTCTTTTGAGCTAGTAGATCCATCTAGAGGTTTGGGATTGCCTTCCTTTCTTGGATATGAATCTTTTTTCCCTTTGACTTTGAATTGTTGGTTGGATTTGGAATTGTGTTTCCCACATGCATAAACAACAAGTGCATGAGCTTTGAAATTATTCAATGTGCGCATCTTTATAAGCTTATCCTGCTCATGTTCTAGAGACTCAATGAAGGTATCCAATGTGGGCATCTTCCAAGTTGCTCCTGTTGTGAGCCTAACTGTGTGTAAATTAGAGACAAATATTGCATATTCTAGACCGAACTTTGATAGAATAACAAGGATTAATTTTCTTTCTTCCTTAGACTTGTCAATACTAGATCCTTTGAGCCAAAGCAATAAGGCATTGAACTTTGTGAAGAAATCTTGAATATTATCAAAACTCCTTGGATCTAATGATTTGAGCTCATTTTCAAGGATATGACCCCGCATTTCATCTTGCTTTCCAAAAAGAGTCTCCAATGTATTCCAAACTTGGTTTGGAGTTTTACATGCCTCAACATGAAACAACAATTCTAGAGAGATGGATAAGCATAGCAAACCAAATGCTTCATCCATGCAGTTGAAGTATTTAGATTTTTCAACTGCTGCATTGGGTTCAACATCTGTATTCATAACTATCCAATAGAGGCCTCTACTTCTGAGCTGAAGTAGAATCTTTGGCTTCCAATCAAAATAGTTGTATGGTGTGAGAATGGTAGAGGGTGAACATCCCAATTTTTAGCTCTGATCTTCTAGATCTGCAAAAAAAATAATGTACTTCTTTCTAGAAAGCAGGCTCTAATACCATGTAAAATTGCAATGGAATCTACAAAATAAATTATAGATCTTGAAGGAAAAGTAGTATTAGGTTGAAAACTTGTAGATTGAAAATAGAGAAGAAAAAAGAAAACAACACAACTTATTAGAAAGAAAAACCAACTAAAATTTTTCATTGACATAAAAGATGCGTGAATCTTACAATAAGTAAACCTCCTTTGTTAGCTTAACTCATGCACATGCAATAGTTAGATCATCCCAGAGCATTCGTTATTCAAGCATTCAATAGTTACATCTGAGATCAACCATTATTCACAGGTAGTAGAGTTAACTAGAACTAAGAACCAGAGATAACTGGGAATAAGTAGCGCTAACAATTGAGAAGCAAATTGTAACTTTACAATTTGCAAATTTGCATTTGAGTTAAGAATTTCTATCGAAACTTTGTTGTTTTTTATTTTTTTACACATGTTTCATACTTGTCAATAAAGGCTTCAGGTCCTTAGACATAATTTACACATTGTATTTTTTATATTTGCATTTTGCATTCTACAAGTGTTTTCCCTATTGAGTTTCCTAGTAGGAATGGGAATTTGTGATGCACATTGCAAATTGCAATTTTTCTTGGAAGCTCTGCTGTTTCATTTTGCATGGGACCACACATTAATCCCTTTTTTAAAACATTGTTTTATTTGTTTGACCATTCTACATGGACAGTTCATTTATGGCATGGGATCATATTTTGAAACACTTTTATTTCCATGTGGGTCTTACTAATGGCATGAGCTATTTTGGAATTTTTCAACCCTTACTCAAATGTGGACCTCATTGCAAGCCCCTTTAAAACATTAGTGTTGGTTTGAATATCTCTGTGGCCTCTTTAAACTTCCCACATTGACTTTGCCCATGACATGGTTTAAAACTCTGCTTTGATTTTTGACCTTGATGAAACTTTCACCTATCCATCTCTCCATGTGGACAATGGAGTGATTGGCTTACACATTGAAATTTTCCCCTTTGTTTTGAGCTGTGGGTTTGGGAGGTTAATAAGCAACTTGCAACTTGTAATTTGAGAAAGTGCTTTTTACAAGTTACTTTTCTCACTGAGATTTATCTATTGGGAATGGGAACTTGGGAAACAATTTACATGTTTACAACATGCAAAATTGTAATTTTTCTCAAAATCTCTACTACCTTTTTTTTTTTTTGCAATAGAAATATTGTACTCAACGTTATTTGATCTTCCCAGTTTGATTTAGATCACAGACCCTAAAATATCATTAAAACAGAAAAACATTAAACATTAGCTTTAATCGGGAATGCATGGGGTTTTTACAAGACAAAAGTGGGATCTTAATAATCTTGAGTATGGAAGTGGGGAATCAGATGATCCGGGTGAACACATTTTCAAATATGAGGCAACAATTAAATATTTAGGGATTAGTATTCAGAAACAAGGCACAAATTGTAAACATAGAATATAAATGTTGGTTTTTATTTTTAAAAAAAATGCCACATTCTAATACCTAAGAATTATACTATTTACACTTGAAATATTATATATTGATTTTTTTTTATTTAGTCAAAAAGAATGAGCAATTTATCTTATATTTAAATGAACGTGTTCTAAGAGTATTAGTTGTTTGAGCACATTTGTTCTTCGTTATTAGTGAACTCAATTTCTTAGTTGTAGGATGATTCAACTTGTTGTTTTGTGCTCTCCCTACACATGTCTATATCAAAAGACTCCATTTCTTTGTCACTATTATTATTGTCACTATCATCTTTCACCATGACCTATGCCTTAACAATAATTTCTACATTTAGTCATTTTAAAATAAAATCACAACACTCCATGCAACCATTCTATATGTACATATCAGCTCATGATATTTATTAATCTCTGTGTCTATAATCAAAATATTAACACTAATGAACTCTAAATATTTTAAATTTAATATAATTTCATTTATCATATTCTATATTAAAATTATTTATATATTATAATGTATAAAATATAAATATAATTAATATGAATAATACATAAAATCTAAACTATTACAACATATATTAATAATAAATATTTTAATAAAAATGTAATTATATATGATAATAAACATTGTTTAATAAAATATATATTTGGATTAATATACAATTACTTAATAAATATAATATAACTATTTATTAATATAACTATTATTTGTAATTTAATATATTATATATTATAGTAAATATTATATGTTATGTTATTAAATTAATATTTTATAATTTGTTATTTTATTTTAGATAATATTATGTTCTTCAATTAATTGATTATATATATACACATACACCATTGTAGTGTTAGGAGAGAGTATGCAAAAGTGGGTAGGGATTTAAACCTAACTCCATCATACAACTTAAAATTGGTAGCACCTATATTGGTAATGATAGTTTTACCTCTCCTCCATTCACTAAATAAAGAGAAATGTTCATTACTGTTACGAATATAATTATTGTTGTTGGTTTTACTGAGAGAGCTAATGGAAAAATCTTTGAAATGTTTGTATGCATATCTATTTATATATAAAACCCTGCATCTATATCTATTTATATATTGTACTTTTAGCTCATCATGAATTCTTTCACCACTTCAATGAATTGTATGGTCTTGCCCTTATCTACCACTTCTTTATTGCTCAAGTTCACAATGAAACATGATGTCTCATCAATGCACAACTCATTGTCATGTCTATGAAGTAAAATTGTACCATCTTTTCTACCATCACCTCCACTAGAAACATAAAATTATTGTTACTTTATTCTTCATGAAATGATTCCAATGTTAATTAGATTTGTGTGAATTACTCCTGTTGATTTACATTTTGTTAGTTACAAAATTCTATTTTACCAAGAAAAAAATTATATCCCTTCTGGCATAACTTTGTATCATTGGAACATCTGCTAATAAATTTATTTATTTGTATTGGGTATGCATTGATAAAATCTATGGACCAAATAACATGGATATGATAATGTCAAAAAATTTAGATTTATTTATTTATATCAAGCATGAGCTGATTAAATCGCTAAGATTACATAGCGGATTAAATGAATTGCAATGAAATTAATATGATTGATGATAAAATAATCTATCAAGAGACTTCTATGATATTATCCATCAATCATATCATATTTGATTAAACCCTGTAGCATTTTAGTTGTTTCCCTATTAATGGAGATCCACTTCTTTATCAGACTGGCTAGGCCAAGTCCTACTTTATGAAGTTTACTATTAAAATCCTCCAACTGTCTCTTATTATTTTTGATTAAATCATATAAAGTGTCCTTCCATATTTTAGAAGATTCGACAACTTCCCTTTCATAAAAAATAATATGTTTGGGGTTGTTTAATATAAACTAAAGAGGAAGATCCCTTGTGAAGATTTTAGAATTATGTCTTGCATGGGAAGGGCTAGGAGGAGGCCAAGGAGAGTCTATGGTTGGGTCTTTTTTGGGGGAGTCCTTCACATAAGACCCTCCTAGTGGGACATCTTTACCATGAAGTATCTCACCATGCTTGACAAGCAGGAAAATAAGTCATTGGTGGATGTTGGCAATGGCTGCATTAATTTGAAAAGTAAGGGATGTGATTTATAAAGACTTTATTAAGTAATAGGGTAGACTACTTTTATAACCTTGAAAATTGTTAAGAAGCAAAAACTAGTGTGAAAAGATAAGAGTAAATTTAAATTCCAAAGTAAGGTATTTTATACTTTGATGGTACAGAAGCACTATTTCAAATAATTTGGACTTATACGCACTAAAGTGGAGTGGAGAATTTTTTTTTCAAAAATAATTTTTTTTATATTCCAAATAAATTAGACTATTTCAAACCATTCGGACATAGATCGTTTTGAATAAATTTGGATATTTCACATAATTTGGACTTATACCCACTAAAGTGGAGTGGATAAAATTTTCTACAAAAATATTTTTTCTATATTCCAAATAATTTGGACTATTTCAAACTATTTGGGCATAGATTGACTTCGAATAAGTTGGGTTATTTCAAATAATGTGGACTTATGCCCACTAAACTGAAGAAGAGAAATTTTTCTCCAAAAATATTTTTTCTATATTCCAAATAAATTATATTGTTTTAACATTGTGGCATAAATTATTTTGAATAAATTAGGTTATTTCAAATAATTTAGACTTATACTAACTAAAGTGGAGTGGATAAAAATTTCTTGAAAAATAAATTTCTACATTCCAAATAAATTAGATATTTCAAACCATTTGGGCATAGATCATTTCACTTAAATTGGGTTATTTCAAATAATTTGGACTGGTACCCCTAAAGGGGAGTACAAAATATTTTCTTCACAAATATGTTTTCCATATTCCACATAAATTGGATTATTTCAAACCATTTAGGCACAAATCATTTTGAATATATTGAACTATTTTGAACATGTGGTACCATTCTAGGCCTTTACATCGATTGATCCTTTCAGGTAGATTCTATTTAACAGGCCTTTCACTCATGAAATTAATTAAATTAAAGGTATCTTCTAGGAGATTCCTTCAAGGGTCTTATTATACCTTCAAGGGTTCTCCTAGTAGAAACCTTAAACATGCCTATGATTGTAATTTTATTCTATATATATATTTTTTTTTTTTTTCTGTGTGTGTGTGTGTGGACACACATACACATGATTACTTCTT